>JAVYIG010014139.1:0-43216 GCA_035222895.1 Strongylocentrotus droebachiensis
TTATTCTTTCACCATGAAACAATCATGTGGCCATGTGGGTGGTTATAAGATGTTTGAATTTATACTACGTTTAAAAACGGTCAGCGTATCAAATTGAGCTTTCCCTTATGTTTCTGAATGTATGTAGGCCTAATGAACGGACTATAAACACAACCCCTCTAAAGTGTTGGGAGCCCAAAATTGTCTTAACATTTTATAGCAAAATTTCAGTTAAATTATATAATGATGTGAAAGAGGATGTCATTTATTAATAAACACACTTCTGCAATGATTTATGAAACAATAATGTTTGAAGACGAATTTAACAACAATTAATAGATAGAAATAAAAAGGAAGAAGGAGATGAGAGAGACAGAGAGAAAAACAGAAAGGGCGGGGGAAGATATAGAGAAAGAGAGAGAATGATAACGAGAGAAAGAGAGAATGAGATGAGAAAGAGAAAGGGAGTGGGGGTGGGGTTATAGAAGTGAGATATATTAAGAAAGAGAGGGAGAGAGAGAAAGAGAAAAAAGCACTGAGATAAAGGAGATAGAAGATAACTAAATAAATTTAAAAATCGAGAAAAAATATGAGATTTGTCGCATATTTTCATCTCGAATTTCACTTCAAAGTTTGTGATTCGCGATGTCCCTTCAGAGCCACTATTATGGTTCGCGTGTGTTGCCCTACAAATTACGGTTAGTGTGTGCTCCTCAATAAAGGTTACACTCTATAACAGTGTTTATATGGCGTATCCGCTGAAGTAAACTTTTTTCCAGTTACTTAGGCGTTAGGTTACACTATAGCGTGAAGTTACACTTTAGCAGCTTCACAGATGTTGTTAAGTATTCTTATTTTTAAAAGTGTTGATTCTAATAGTAATTTCATTATTGTTTTTACTTTATTTTATTTCTGAATTTATTTGCACCGACAACCTTTTACTGAAAGGAGTTTGGCCCAATATCTAATGGAACCTTTAAGGGAAAAGCAATATTCGCATTGTTGATGAATTTGAGCAACAATCGTTGGCCATTGCTGCTATTTAATACAACCATGACGTGGCAATTCACTCGTTCAGCTTGAACTCATAATAATTCGTGTCACAATAGATTCCGGTCTGTTGATTCTAGTGTTAGGGGGATTTAGCCGAGAGCTAAAAAGCATATTCTCACGATACCGACGATGTATTATTATTTTTCTTATTTCGTCATCGTCTCATCAATACTTTTTGAATATTTGTATGACAATAAACGAGATTGTGGTACCTGTTTGTATCTGTACCAGGTTGAATAATTTGAAGGAAACTGAATTTGAACCCCAGACCATCCCCTACTTTCTCCCCTCTCTCTCTCTCTCTCTCTCTCCCAATATAATCGTCCTCCCCCTACCCCACAACATTTTGGGGTACGCCACTTATTTACATGTTTGTCTAACTTATCCCTGGCAGTAATCTTACAGATCCCAAATATTACAATAAATATATAACTGAAAACAGGAATGATGAAGTTAAGGCCTCATATTTTCAACGTTGTCCCAGGTTTTTAATTGACTAGTCTTTTTAAGTGAACGATTAACCATAGTGAGTATCAAAACTTGATATTTGCAAGATAGAATGTTTGTATCAGTCGTGTACATAATAGTTATGAAATATTTTACACTATTTCAGCGTCAATAGTATAAATATTGATCTCCATTTGAAGGCGTTTCAAATATATTATTATCCCTTGGGTTCATCCAGGGCTGTCAACCCTCCGGCATTTGGAGGGAGTCTCACACCACCACGCTCATTCTCCCGCCGTCCCAAAAGCTCGTAGCGGGAGACTCCCGCCACCACGCCTTCCTCCCGCTCTCCCGCCAACGATGTAGAATCTCCCGGTTTATGTAAAACCCTCCCGCCAAACCGTACCGTATACCAACAAAGAAAGAAAAGAAAACAAAGTGCCCTTACCCCCCCCCCCCCCCCTCACCGCTTATTCAGCGGACGGCTGAGTCGTTGCGAGATTTTCGGCGCGATAATCCCCCATTGAGCAAAAATTGTTTGCATACGATACGCTGGTCGTCTGGGGAAAAAAAACTCCCTCCAAGCAGCTCCCCAAAGTTGACAGCCCTGGTTTATCGTCTTGATTTGTGTGTAATTAATGTCTTGATAGTAGGCAAAATGCCATTAATTATTGTCTTCAAATTTATGAATGGGTTAGTTGTTGCTGGAGGATTAACATTATGTTTGCATGATCACATTTAATGTCTTACACATTCTATTTCCAATGTTTTATTTATGACTTTGATATATGCCCCTGTTTCCCTTCTCATGAGTGCCCCCTTTCACCTCTGGTTAGAGCTGATAGGTGCCCCTTTTAGTTTGACAAGTGCCCCTTCCCCCTTCTCATACGTGCCCCTAATCAAATTTGATAGGTGCCACTTTTAGTTTGACAAGTGCCCATTCTCCCTTCTCATAAGTGCTCCTTTTCACCTCTGGTAAGAGTCATATCTTAATTTGATAGGTGCCCCTATTAATTTTACAGGTCCCCCTTTTCCCTTCTCATACATGTACGTGCTCCTATTCAGATTTGATAGGTGCCACTTAAAGATAAGCTCCAGTTCTGGTAAAAAAAAAAAAAAAAATTATCACAGAATCAAACGAAACTTACACTGAATGTTCAAGATTACAAATAAATGACATGTGCCAAACAATTTTGGAAGAAAATGTATACTAGCTGAGTAATGAGCATAGAAATACAAGGAAATCAAGGTAGTACTACCCCCGACACCATGTGTGTTGTCCCATATATACCTTTCTGTGTACAGTGCTTGTTACTTTACCAAGACTCGGCCAAATTTATGATGATTTTGATGACTCCAGAACCTTGCAGTGCACACCAATACTTGCATGCTACATGATCAACTGTTTCTGATCCGTTCCACACCTTTTCTTTCACAATGCAATCGCATTACCAGAACTGACCTTTATCTTTAACTTTGACAAGTGCTTCTTTGTAAGGTAGTGAGTAATAACATGTTCAAATCGACACTCTTTTTCATAACTTTTCGATTCATGACGTATGTTAATATCTTCCGGTATTGGCACACAGAATAACTGGTACACAATGACAATCTATATTTCTCTCCCTCCTTCAGCTATTCATCCAGTCTTTATCTTTCTCTCTTTCTCTCTCTCTGTCTCCCGGCCCGCGCTCTCTCTCCCTCTATCTTTTATTCACATGACATGATTTAACAAACTCATTCCATTGACGCACACCCTCAGTCACACCCTCCAGCTTTAAATATCGTACACCCCCGCCGCCACACCCCTCCCCCAACAATAATATGAATACACCCCTTGATATACACACTGACACTCACATGCGGCCGCACTCTTCGTTCTCTTGTGTGTGTGTGTGTGTGTGCGCGTGTGTGTGTGTATGTGTGTGTTTGTGTGCTGGTGTGTTTGTGGAGGGGCTACATATTTCGTCTATCTGCTCGTGGATATGCCTTTGATAAATGAATAAAAAAAACATTTGGAACAAAATATAGACATACACCTTAGAAACAATGTTACAATTGACCCCATCACGAATACATATCTCTATAATAGTAGACCAGCAAAGATGTGCCTATTTCTACTTTGGAGGGAATTTGTGTTAAATGCATGTATTCCATGCTTACTCTCTTGGAAAATTATAATGCATATGATGTCGCTGGATGTAAAGCACATTTTTCTGAGAAACATTTGAACAAACTGATTTGTGTGTTTTAGTTCAAATATGTACCATCTCTGAATGTTCAGTTGACATGATTTTGTTCAATAGTTGGAGGCAATAAACCTGTTTCACATACATTTTAAAGTTGGGTAGACCACACATGTGTAAGGCGAAAGGAAATTGAAAAGTGTAGTTTAAATTACAGGGCTTTCCACTTAAAAATTATAGTTTATAATTTTTTATTTTTGATAAAAGTTATATTAAATGTAATGCTTCCTGGGAGAAATTTCAATTATTTTAACATATTTGTGGCTTACACCCAGTAAATAAGATCGATCTTATTCACTGGGTGTAAGCCACATATATGATCATGACGTGATAAGGACATTAAATAGGAATTATTTGTATCTTAAAGGTAATGCAAAGTTTTGGGAAATATCGAAAATTGGCTGGATAGTGATTCTTCACAATTTTGATATATTTGGATTCCCCTGTGGATGTATTATAAGCACTAGAAAATGTAGCCCCTAAAACACTTCTGCTTTCCAGAAAAATGGAATATAAAAATTTACCGGTGCTCCCGGTAATTTTGATGAATTTCAAATAGCGCCTACGGCCATGGTAGCTACGACCATGAAAATTTCAGAATATGTAGTTGTGATGCATAATTTTCAGAAGGGAATAGCCAATCGGTCTAATTTATTCAAGAAACATTGTTTTATAGCTTAATTAATATCTCGATTTCAACCGCGACAACGATCACTGAGGATCGCATATGCTTCCAATATGTTAATTTGAATCAAATTCATGACCCATACCAAAACTTTGTATTACCTTTAACATGAATTTTTTGTTCACGGTGATATTTTTATATTCGCTTTGCAAAGAATGTTTGAAAAATGTGTAAGATTTGCTGCTGCAATTTGAACAATAAAATTATGCACCTTTCTTGCTTTAATGTACCGATGTTTGGATCAAGTAACATAAATCTTTGCTTTAAAAAGAATAGATAATGTATTGTCTGTTTATAATGATTATGGAAACTTTACAGGAAATGGAGTTCATATCACATAATGTATTCTGTCTATATCATGATTTTCCACAGCATTATGGAGCCTTTGCAGGAAATCGAGCTGATATCATTAGCTGAAGACATAGGTCCGGGCAAATACTCAAGACTGTGCAACGCTCTGGGGTATACCTATGCAGTAAGTCAATCACACATCGTCAAACATCTCAACAACGTTAACGAAGCTCTGGTGGAGCTCCTCATCAAATGGAATATCAATCAAGGAGACAGCACCCAAACTCGATCCATACTAGCGAGCAAACTTCATGAATTACGACTTGGTGAATTAGGTGAAAGACTATCAGAAGGTAATTTTTTTTTTTGAATTACACTGGGCTCATAGAAATACATGTATATATAGGTCCTATAATACTGCCAATAATATTATGAGAACAAGTTTAATGCTTTGAATCAAGCGGTTTATTATCTTGCTCACAATAGTAAACGTCTTTCCCTAGTGATTTTTAATAATAAATCGTTGTAGGAAATGTGCGTATAGTTTACAAGTAGCCAGATGCATCCCCTAAACCTAAACAAAAAAATCGAGTGGGAAAACTTCCTATATTTATCATGGATTGTCGGCTCCTAGCCGAATAAAGCGGGGAAATCATTTTTTTGATATGCTACATCGTTCAGTAACATTAATTTATAGATTCCTGAACATATAAAACAATGCTGTATTATTATTATTACTACCACGCCTTAATGCTACTACTACTCCAACTCTATACTACTACTTACTTCTTCTACTATTACTATTTATACTACTACTACTACCATAACAACTACCTATACTATAACTACTACAACTACTACTACTACTACTACTACTACTACTACCACAAAACGCAGAATTAATTTTACCCAAAATAAAAACCCAGATGGGAAAACAAATTTTTTCATTTGATGGTGCGGCTTTTTGGAATAGTTTACCTAATTGTTTAAGAAATGCGCCATCAAATTCTTCATTTAATCTTTTGTTTTGGCGTTATAATAATTTAAATCATTGAACTGGCCCATTATGTTGTTTTTGTTTATTTTGTTTTGTTCGAAAATGTTGTAACCAAATTCATTTCGTTCGATTTGGATTGTTTACATCAATATGTTTGTAAATGTTGTATTTATGTTGTAGGGCCTCCACGGAAAACAGTATTGAACTACTGATGGAACCACCCTACTAAAAAAAGACTAATAAATAAACTACAACTCTTATAGGCATACTGCTACTATTACTAATACTAAAACTATATTCTACTATAACTTCTACTATGATTAAACCTACAACAACTACTACTACTTCTACTACCATTACTGCTAACTCTACTTCTAAAGATACTCTACTAGTTATACTACTACTTCTACTACTAGTGATACTACTAATCCTACTACTAGTAGTACTACGAGTTTTACTACTACTATATATACCACTATACATACTAGTATACTCCTACTAGTACGATTATGCCTACAACTACTACTACTAGTACCACTAAACATATACTACTATTACTACAACATATCAACCCCTCCTACTACTTGTACTACTACTAATACTACTACTACTACTACTAATACTACTACTACTACTAATATTACTACAAATACCTCTCCTACTACCACTTCTTATTCTTCTATATCTACTCCTACTGCTGCTGCTATTAAACTACTAAAACCTCTATACCTCTATTACTACTGATTCCACTGTTATGCACGTGAGTTAAACTCGTCGAGCATTTGATTTGGAAAACACGTGTTTGCCTATGCTTCAATGCTTTAATTATCACAGGGCTTAAAACAGTTTATGTTAAACAAGGATATCTGAAATCAATTGAAAATACCTTTTCTTTTTAAGTGTTTATCATCATCATTTGAGTTGCTTCTGTCCTTCAATTGTATTATATGAAAACCAGTTTAATGCTATAGTGTTCCTGCCTATGCTATTGTACAAGCAATAACAGAATACACTGTGAATCTCCTACAGGTCGATATCTACCTGACCAGCAGGACTTAAATGACCACAAGAAGACTCCAGTGCAGACTAGCCCAGGTATGATTGTGATATGAGGCCATATAATTATATTCTAATTTATTATATGCGTATGGTGTGCTCCATATTATTAGGTGATACGTATGAAATATACGTATCACCTTTTGATTTCGTCAAGATTTTCTTTATTAGGTGATACGTAACGAAGTCTACGTATCACCTATTGATTTCGTCAAGATTTTTATTCCTATTCCTATTATTCTTCCTCGATTTTGTTCGCAGGATATCTCAAGACTGAATCAAGCTATTGTCATGAAACTTTTAATGATGATAGATCTTAGTCTAACTTAGAACTGCGTGACTTTTCAAAGTCTCAAAGTCATCGTGACGTCATCCAGGCGCCATTTTGTGAAAATCAACTTATGATCATATCTTCATAACGGAAAGTAATTTTTCATTCATATTTCTCATGAATAAGATCAATATCCGTCCGGTCAATTTCAGGTCAATAAACGTTCGCAAATGCGCACGTGCGCGTTCGTCCGCGCGTTTACGCGCGCGCAAAAATTTAAAATGCTCTAAATCATCCCAAATTTTTTTTGCATACGTTTCAGGCCATATAGAGCATTTGATAAAAAATCGCGCTCACGCGCATGCGCGCGCATTTTTTGCGCGTACTAGCATTTTGCAACATAGAATCGCCGAATTTTCTTTATCATCATATTTGGCACATTATTCCAAGCATTTTGATAACTTGTTCATCTTTTAATAACGCAATGAGCGTCCGCCAAAGTTGACAGCGCGCGCGGATCTGCGTTATCTTTATCCACAATATATGGGCAAAATCATGACTATACAAAATTCATTGTAACTCTTTAGAATAGATAGGAACTCCCAATATTTTTTTCATATTTAGATAGATTATGAGTCGGAGATATGATTTCATGTCTCATTTGACCCTCAATTAAATCATGACGTCATCATAATGGCCTCCGAACTCAAATATTTAATTTGCACATTATGACGTAAGCATTTTTTTGGAAAATTGATTGTATCTCTGCAAATATGGATCAATTTTCTTTTTAATTTTGATATGTTCTAGCTGAAACAATTTTCTACAAATGTAACGTTCACAATTTTTATTTTTGACAAAAGTATCATGGTTTATTTTTGCGATTAAAGGAGGCATGTCAATTTTTCGCATTTTGCGTGTATTCTCTATGGGACATGACTTTTTCTCAAAACTGGATTCTACACTCCTGTCTTTCGCGAGCAAAATCTCCGTTGTTTTAGCTTTGTTTTCGCTGAGCTTTGGATATGTTGTAGCTGAGACAATGAGCTATCAAAAGTGTGTCTTTTATTTTTCGATTAGATGCCGGGATCATGCTCATATTTCACTTGCAAAGTAGGA
Source organism: Strongylocentrotus droebachiensis (assembly GCA_035222895.1). NCBI lineage: Eukaryota > Metazoa > Echinodermata > Echinoidea > Camarodonta > Strongylocentrotidae > Strongylocentrotus > Strongylocentrotus droebachiensis. Next base: position 8,145 of record JAVYIG010014139.1, read on the forward strand.
TTTCTGAATTCCATTTCCTGTTTACGTGTAATCGCTATGGGAGATGTTTTGGTATATCGGTATACGCACTTGACTTCCAACCTCGAGATCCCTGGTTCGAGTCCGGGTGTCTCCAACACTTTTTTTTTCACTTTTTTTTCCTTTTGACCTTCACTGTACCATCTCCTCTGATTATTTAAACACGTAGATTCGCAAATAATGTCATAAATAACCCTTTTTACTTTATTATTACCCTATTTTCACTTAATCCATTACTTTTTGCGTGTAATCCCTATGGGAAATGACTTTTTCTCAAATCTGGAGTCTACATTCCTGTCTTTTGCGAGCAATATCGCCGTTATTTCGGCTTGGATTTTGTTGATTTTTGAGTATGTTGTAGCTGAGATTATATGCTATCTAAATCAACCCTCATTTTTTCAATAAGATGTCATGATCGCGCTCATGATCATGATCATGATCATCACGATCATCATTATCATAATGATGCTAATCATTTATCAATTACATTTTCATTTCTTTGAATAAGATAAAATCGTCAAAAGGTGTTCTTCACGATGTAAATTAGAGTCAAATGTGTAACTGGTTACTGCACAGGGTCAAAGGTCATATATTGTTTCAATCTATCTTCCCTAGATCCATGATGATCAAGGAGACACAATTTAATCTTGACATATGAATAGATCATAATGGGAGAAGCATATGAATGGGAGAAGCAAAATAATATATCGTGTAATGCATTATTCGTTATGTAAACCATTATCATACGTATCACCTAATTCGTCTAAGTGACGAATTAAAGTCTAGTTATTATTATTATTTTTATTTTTATTATTCTTCCTCGAATTTGTTCGCAGGATATCTCAAGACTGAATAAAGTCATTGTCATGAATCTTTCAATGATGATAGATCTTAGTCTAACTTAGAACTGCATGACTTTTCAATGACTCAAGTTTATCGTGACGTCATCTAGGCGCCATTTTGTGAAAATCAACTTATGATCATATCTTCATAACGGATGGTCATTTCTCATTCGTATTTATCAGGATTAAGATCAATATCTGTCCGGTCAATTTCACGTCAATAAATGCGCGCAAACATGCGCGTACGCGTACGTGCGCGCATTAACGCGCGCGTAAAATTTAAAATTGCTCAAAATCGTCTTAAATTTTGTTTGCATACGTTTTATGCAATTATAAGCATTTCATAAAAAATCGCGCAAACGCGCAGTTTTGCGAGTTTTCGTTCGTCACGGCCGAACGCAAAATAATTTCTCTCCAATAATTTATGACAGGATATTTCTCATAATTTTCACAACAATTTGATACCATGTTTATCTCTTTATCACTATTAATAACGGAATGAGCGTCCGTTCGAAATAACTGTCCGTACGCGCGAGTTTTGTAATACATAGCATATATGGGCAAAAACATTCCTATAAAAAGTCCATCATAGCTCTTTGGGATGCCTAGAGACTCCCCATTCTTTTTTTCATTTTTAAATAGATTATAAGTCGGAGATATGATTTCATGTCTCATTTGGCCATTAAGTATATTTTAACATAATCATATTGACCTTGGAACTCAAAATACGAATTTGCATATTATGACGTCAGCATATTTACGGAAAATGAATGTATCTCAGCAAATATTGATCAATTTTCTTCTAAATTTTGATATGTTGTAGCTGAGACAATTCTTCAAAAGATAGTTATCAATATTTGTTCATTTTGATGACGTCATTATGGTGAAAATTGCGATTACAGGCGACATATGTCAGATTTTTGCTTAATATGCGTGTTATGCCTATGGGAGGTGATTGATACTACATTCCAGTCTAGACTTGTTCATTATGTTGCGTATGTAGTGCGTCGAAATATCAGTTCAATGATTGGTAGGCTCTGCAATCAGGCGAAAATTTGAGCTTGTTTAGTAAATTAATAGTTTAATCATATAACAAACCATATCGAATACCTGAAGGGGGCGCTATACCACTTTTAATCATGGTCATCGTCATTTAAAACCAAAAGATTATGCATTCAATATATTTGCTTAAATTCGTTTATCTGTTTAAAATTATATACACATAAAATATTGTATCAAACCATATTATGTTCATGAAAATGTATAATTAAAAAAAGAAAAAAGATGCAGAAACAAATAAATCAAATCAAATCAAATCAAATATCGTCATTATCGATTTAATGAATATTATCATTAGATCATCATCAGCACACTTTCATGATAAAAAAATAGCTACGTATCACCTAATTCGTCAAAGTGACGAATTAAAGTCTAGTTATTATTATTATTATTATTATTAGGCTTTTAGCTACGCTATTCATAGTATAGTATTAATGACTGCTTTGAGAGAAATAGTTGTTTTTATACGCTCAAGGGAAGGTTAGAATTGTGCTATTGCCCCGAGGCGTGCCGAGGGCAATAGCCCAATAGTAACCTTCCCGAGAGCGTATAAAAACAACTATTTCTCGAATATTAAAGCAGTCATTAATACTTTTATATGCCGAACAAAAATAGACTAAAAAATAAAAAATACAAAATAAAAAAACTTTTGTCGAAGATGGGATTCGATCTCTTGCGTACAAAAGGTGATGTAACTAAAATGAGCGCCTCAACCCGCTCGGCTATCGCGCTCTGTTACCTTACTTAACAGTTTTCTCTAATATATACATTAAAATGGATTGAAAACGGCTTCGTGTGATTGATGATTCGCGGCTGCTCCATTAATCGGGCCCTTCTTTTACTTTTGCAATGCATATTGGCACGAACTTAGATCAAGATCTATCGGCAGATGTTGTTTTTTTTTGTTTTTGGAAGTTTATTTTCGTCTTCATGTCAACAATGCAAGATAAAATTGTCGGTAAGATCGATCGAGATTCAATTGTATTGAAATTACCGACCAATTCTTCGCACACGTACGGTATCCTCGATCGCTCAAACCATTTTTTAACATGTAAACCTATGGGGTAACCATGAAGACTGACCTATTTTCCCAATAACCATATGGTTATTGGGAAAATAGGTCTGTTTTAACCATGGTTAACGGGAATTTTACAGGAACAGTTAAAGTTTATGAATGCAATTTCGACCAATCAGATTGCTGGATTACTTAAGTGAGGTATATAATACACTATATCACAGCGCTTACAATAATATGCAATATAACAATATAAACACAAATCTTAACATAACATTGAACAAACAAAAATAATAGCGAATCAGGTAGGAAATAAATAGGTTTTAAGGAGTTTCTTAAAAACATCCACTGATGCAGCAGCTTTTATACTGGAGGGAAGTTTATTCCACTCCTTAGCTGCTGCAACAGTGAATGTGCGATCTCCTGCCTTACTACGAGCCACATGAAATGTCAATCGAAATGGGTCTGCATTGGAGCGAAGGTTTGTACGTACAGGTCGATACAACTCAAGACAGTCACTACAATACTCTGGCGCCTGATCATGAAAAAATTTGTATACAAATAAAAGAATCTTAAAAACAATCCTCTGTTTGATTGGCAACCAATGAAGGGATGTTAGTAGAGGCATGGCATCGTGACGACGGTCTAAACGAAAAATAATACGAGCCGCCCAGTTCTGTAAACTTTGAAGTCTTCTTATATATGTTTGAGGGACTTCTGTAAGCAGCCCGTTACAATAATCTAACCGGGAAAGAACATGGCTGCGAATCACATGATGACATGCATCTTCAGATACATACTTCCTAATCAGTGATACATTCTTCAACTGATATCGTACAGATTTACAAAGCTGGTCTATTTGGTTAGACATGGACATATTGCAATAAAAAATGACACCAAGGTTCTTGACCGATGTAGATGGTGCAATCTGGGTGGTTCCGAATGTAAGATTAACATCATTAATGTTTCCCAAGTTGTGTTTGGCGACTTCCCAGAAATTTCAGGGGCTTTAGTTTTAACTTGTACTGTACACCTGTTGAAAGTACAGTGCCCAGTGAATGCACTTCTTCCCAGGGTAGATACAAAGAGTACAAACGTGATCAGCTTGACCAGCTCCATTGTAGATCCAAGTGACCATCCATGAGGACAATAAAGAGGCTGCTTGAGTGAACTTCACTGAATACATGCAGAATGGTGGACATATATAGTTCAACTCAAACTGCAAATCTATGTCCACTCTCCTTTCACTCAATATCAAGATAAACTGTCTGAAATTGGTCCAGATTAATCCTGGTGTTAAAACAAACAGAATAGTACTAAATTGATGATGCCTCGATCAAAAAGTGAGGAAATAGTAAGCAAAATAAGGGCAGAGCTGGAAGAGGGTCAGCTTGTTAGGCGATCACCTCATATTACCGTTTCTTCTGGATAAGCGTAAAGAGTAAAAGTCGAACCTTGATTAACACTTTGGTTGCATTCTCTGCCTCCCTGCATGGTTGCACTCTTATAAATGCCAGACAAAAAATAGGGAGCCCTCTTAAAAAAAACTTATCATTTCTAAAGCAAGAAAATTTCAAGGATCGAGTCAATACTATTCTACTATTCAGACTGACCAGAATTTGTATGTTCAAATACGAGACTTTTCTGCTCCCTGACTTAACTTGGCAAGGCAAAGTATCAGTTAATAGCCAACAGCTATTAACAAGCAAACAATGCAACCCAGTGGCGGATCCAGGGGGGCCGGGGGCCCGCGCCCCCCCCCCCCCTGGGAAAAAAAGAAGGAAAAGAAAAGAAGGGAAAAAAAAGAAGGACAAAAAAGGGGGAAAAAAAGAAGGAAAAAAAAGAAGGTAAAAAAAGGGGGGAAAGAGAGAGCGAGAGAGAGAGAGGGAGAAGGAAAAGGAGGGAAAGAGGAGAGAAAGGGAAAGAAAGAAGAGGAAGAAGAAAAGAAAAGGAGGAAGGGAGATCGGGGGGGGGGGGCCTCGCCTCCTAGGCTGTTGCCTCCCCCCCCCCCCAATCAAAAAAATAAGAGAGAAGGAAGGAAATGGAAAGAAAAAAGGAAAAGAGGAGATAAAGGGAAGTAAATTGGGGGAGAAGAGAAGAAAAGAAGGGGTATTAGTTGCAATTTTCCCGCCAAAAAGTTGTGGATCGGGGTGGGGTGGGGCAAAAGGCCCTTGCCTCCCCCCGCCCCCGCTAAAAAAAAGAGAGAAGGAAGGAAAAGGAAAAAAAGGAGAGCTAAAAGGGACCGAAAAGAGGAAGAGAACAAAAAGGGTGAAAAGAAGGGGAAATAGATCATTTGCGGTTAATCCCACCAACAACGAGTGTAAAAGAGTGGGGGCCGACAGGACCTTGCCTCCCCCCCCCAGCAAACCTAAAAGGAGAGAGAAGGAAGGGAAGGGAAGGGAAAGGGAAAGAAAAAAAGAGAAAGAAGAAAGGAAGGGGAGATCGGCTGCGATTTTTTCCGCCAACAAAGTGTAGATTGGGGGAAGGGGGAGGGGGGGGGGGGGGGCTCGGGGAAAATAAAATTTAATCGTGGTTTATTACTAATTCCATAACTGTGGTTTACACATAATTTTCCGAGATTTTTTCTCATTTTTTAGTAAATTATACTTTTTTATGCTTTTGTTGTAAAATGACAAATTCCTAAATTTACAGCAAGGCAATAAATATGCCTCTTGAGATGCCTACATGTCATGGCCCGTGGAACGGGGGGAGGGGGGGGGGGGGGGGATCGGGAGCTTCCAGCTCCCTCCTCCCCCCTCCGAATATTTTAAAAAAGAATATTAAAGAGAAATAGAAAGAAAGAGAGCAAGAAAGAAAGAATAGTTGACTGTCAGTGTCACAACAAAATATGGTATCAACAATGCCAATCTGACCGTAATTAAACTCCTAAAACCTCTGAGCTTACAGGGGCTCTGCCCCGAGACCCAACTAAGGGCTCTAATTTTGGCCCCTTTATACTCATCTGACCGCAATTTGGTGCCTAGAACCCTTGAGCTTCTGGGGGCTCCACCCGCTGGACCTCACGCAAATCAGTTTCCTGCCAGTGTCACAAATAAGGTATAAAAATATGTTCATTTGACCGTAATCAAATGCCTAAAACCCCTGAGATTCTGGGGTTTCCGCACCCTAGACCCCACCAGGGGTCCTAAGGCGGGACCCTGAATGCTTATCTGACCGTAATTTATTGCCTTAAAACCCCTGAGTTTCCGGGGGCGGACAAGGTATCAAAATATGTTCATCTGACCGCAGGCGCGTAGACAGGGGGCGGTGGGGGCGCCCCCCAAAAAAGCCGGCCAAAACAAATGAGGATAAAAAAGGAAGAGGACGTAGGAAGAAAAAGGAGCAGACAAAAAACTTTTTTTGTTGAAATCCAGACAAGGATTAAGAGTCGAAAACGGTACAACGATTGTCTTCTTTCTCTAATAATTTAATGAAATGTCAAAGCCTTCGCGCAGGAGGGGGGGGGGGGGGGACTGAACTGAGACAAGGATTAAGAGAAGAGAATGTTACAGCGAATCGTCTTTTTCTTAAATAATGTTATAATAACGGGAGAGAGGAACTGAATTGAGACAAGGGTTAAGAGTCGAGAATGGTAGTACGAATCGTCTTCTTTCTCTAATGATTAAATGAAACGTAAAAAGCTTCCGCGCTTTGCACGGAAGGGAGGGGGGGGGGGGGGGACTGAATTGAGACGAGGAATAAGAGTCGAGAACGGTACAACCAATCGTCTTTTTTCTCTAATGATTTAATGAAACGTAATAGCTTCCGCGTTTCGCGCGGGAGGGGGGTAGGGGAATGTATTCAGACGAGGATTGTTTTCGAGAACGGTACAACGAATCGTCCTCTTTCTCTAATAATTTAATGAAACGTCGCCCCTTCCTGCACCCCCCCCATTACGTCAATGCATGGTCAACATTACGTACCAGTATTTGGCTCGCACAGGCGCGTTCGCAGGGGGGGGGGGGGAGTAGGGTTAACCCCCCCCCTTGAGTTGTTTTATGTGTATGTTTTGTGTATGTTTATGGGGAGAACCCTTTTTTTTAATTAAAAAAAAAAAAAAAAAACCTTATAGATGAACTGAAATATATGTCATCTTACCCCCCCCCCCCTCCCTCCGCTTAATCAGCGGCTGGCTGAGCCGTTGCGATTTTTTGGGACCCCCATATGGAAACGTTTGCTTGTATTTGTCTCATAAAAGAAGTGACTCCCACACGGTGTTGAGTGCTCAGGGGTCACAGGCCACTGGCTTCATCGGGCAGGTAGTTCCATAATGTGAATGGGTAAATTAACTATTACAAAATGAGGGGACACATTACATTGTACAATAGGGACACACGTTGTTTTTATTGTGCAGAACATACTCTTTTATCGACTTACTTATTGCATGAAACAATAAAACCAAAATGCATTTTGTATTCTAACAATTGAAGTACAAAGAATAATAACAGGTGAATGAAATGCATAAACACCACAAACACCTGGGGAGGAGGCATTCATAAATTTGAATACAACTGTTGATAAACGACTCCGATGAAACTATAAAACCAAAATGAAATTTGCGTTCTGGCAATTGGAGTACAAAGAATGGTAGCAGGTGAATGAATGCTTCAACAGCAACACAAACACCTGGGAAGCTAGAAAGCATCCATAAATTTAAATAATTTAGTTGATAAACGACTCCGCATGTGGATGTTTGTTGGAGCAGAAAGCAGTGGATTCTTAACAACACGAACCCATTTAACAGAATGTATGAACGTAAATTAAATTTGGCGCGGTTAGAAAATGCATCTTTCTACCCTGCGACTTGAATGGTACGATCCAGTAAATTAAAACAGTAAAATGGCTCTTATTTTAAAATTACTCATTAAATAAAGCCCAAAACTTCAGTGATATCAGAAAAAATATGTTCAATCTTACTAATAGTTAAAAAAAAGATGTATAAACATTGTGAAAGTGTCGCATTTTACGATAAAAGACGCCGATTTAGCAAAGATGACGTCATTAGTGCGCTTGCATCAGGGAATTCAAGGTCAAAAGGTCAATTCAGACACTGATAAGTTATTGGTCGAGCCTTTTTATTTCCTTTATTCCGACAAAATTATACAATCAATCAAAACAAGTTTAATACCAGAAGAAAGCTAACGATTAGTATTTTCATTAACCGCTTGACCCAAAATCGCTTGTCCACATTGAAACGAGTGAGAGCTTGCGAGAGCGGCCAAAGTGTGATTGAAACTCGCTATTTGCTCTTCTCCAACGCAAAAAGAGACGACATTGTGCTGGATAAATGTATTTTTTCCGACAAAAGTACAGAAAATTTGCATATGGTCTTTTTATATTATACTTCATGAAATGTTACCCGAGTGATTTCCGGGCGCCCCAATGCTGGAAAGAAACGCACATTTTAGAAAACTTCACTTTTTCATGGAAAAATGCTTATTTGTTCTATGCACGCAAGTCAGATTGAGCGGATGATACAATGTTTCCATATGCCCCTAAAAAAGTGTCCTCTTACCACCCCCCCCTTCCCGCTTTTTCAGCGGTTGGCTGAGTCGTTGCGATTTTTTTTGGACCCATAATTTCAAATTTGGGCACCCCCCCTAAGAAAGGTAGAAATGTAATTTAAACATCAATATTACCTATATAGGAAAATTATGACAATGTAAATCCAAGTACCGTGTTGCTTACATATATTCGGGCGCCTTGTCTCCCGAAATTACCATGTTTCGATTTTGGGAAGCTAGTGACGCGTGCGAGAAAAACACACATTTTATTGTCTGTATCTTTTGCCACAGAGAAAAACACACATGCTTTGATTTCATTTGTTCAACTTACCTCAAAACTTGCGTGTATTAGATAACAAGATTACAAAATGCTGCTCCTCGTATAGTATAGTGACCATCTCCAACAAACACAGTCACACCACACGAGTTCTCAAAGCACTCTGGCCATTGGTTGCCCATGAGTGAACGTATTGACTAAAAAATTGAAGATTGCTTTAAAATAATGGTTTTGTCATGTGTTGCGCCGAAGTATGCATCTTATTTGATTAAAAAGGGGAAAGAATGAAATGTCGATTGCTATATTTGCGAGTCTGTGTTTGTTCTTTTGCAATCCGTGTCTCGTCTGAGCTTGACCTCTGGTGTGCCAAGAACAGCCATTGTAACTGAAATTTCTAATTGACCCCCACTTTAATTTATCTTTAATATAAGGAGTAAAGCATAATTTGTTGATAAACGTTCTATTAGATCTTCTTCGATGTTGTATAAAACAAATAATGAATGTGTTTCATTCGTTCAATAGTGGGAATATTTTCATTCGTTGAAAAATTTACGTTAATTCTATTCAACTCGGCTGACGCCTCATTGAATAGAATGTTAATCTTTCAACTCATGAACATATTGGCACTATTGAACCCATAAACATGAATTATTTGTATAATATTTTAATCAATACATAGTTAAAAGAATCATCGTCAAGATTATTTCATCACGTAATCCAAGATACTGCTTCAGCATTACGCTTTTCATGTTTGTATTATGGCTCATTTGGGTTTGAATTGTATTAGATAAATATCAATGGGGTTTGAAAATAATATCATGAAAGAATGAACATTAGCTTTAAGTTTGCATCATTTATATCGATTCCCAGTAAGTGTAGCGAGGTTGCTTCAGGGAAAGTCGAGAAAAATGCCCTCAGTTGCTTTGAAGTAGAAGGAAATGTGACGGAGGGTATGAGAAATAATTTGTTTTAGGGAGAGAAACGTGGCAAAACAACTTGGCTTGGCAGGAATTGTGTTTTTGTCTCTTTGTAACGCGATTGACATGTCCCGCGTTGTTGCCTTAATTTGTCCTTCACTGCGTACACTTTTACACTTTTTTCTTAACCCTATATAGCCGGGCTATTTTGAAACTGCATAGCCCGGGGGGGGGGGGGGGGGGGGCTTCTAAGGCCCCCCTTCCTATGATCTCAAAAAAAAAATTTCATGCATATCAAGTGAAGTGTATAGAAAACTATGGTAATTCCATTTTTTTTTAATTCACTCATTTGCATATTTATGGTAATTTATGCAAATATGGTAATAACATTCACATTTTTATCCATAAATCATATATTCTTCATATTTAAACATTAATTTTCACCACATATATTATTTAGACCATTTGGGATAATAATACAGCCAACAAAATTGGAAGAGCCAGGTTATTCCTTATGTTATCTATTGTTTTGATAATTTGTTATGTATTTCTATGTTTTTTAACTTATGTATTTTATTGTTTTTGTTGTTTTATTTCATTTCCAACTTTAATTCAACTATTTTGACCCCAAAATAAACACCTAAACTATAAACAAGACCAAATAACCAATGTTTTATCTCTTTATTTGAAAAATAAGATTTCCATATGCTTTGTACACAAATCACAAAAATTAGCGATTTTCGGGCTGACATGCAAAGACAAAAGGACACGTGACTTTGTAATGGTAGGTTCGATTTTCGATGCGCAAGACTCGAAATAAAAAAGTCACAACATTTCAGTGCAAGTTTTTTTGCGTTAACAAATTATCGCGACTAATGTCGAGGGGGGGGGGGGGGGCTTCTACCCCCCCCGGGCTAGATAGGGTTTAACAAAATGGAAAACGATTAGTACCTTGACATTCTTTTAACTTTAAAAAAGGCATAGGAATTAAAGGATGATAATGTATAGCTTCGAAGGTTCCTCTTTTAGCAAAATGAGTAGATTGGTAGTTTAAAGGGGCTAACGTTTAGGCGTGAAAAGAGTCTGACTTAACAATAGAAGGGGCAATTTATATTATTGGAAACAAGCACGACCGTAATGTTAATTAAGGCGCAATTCATTCGTATGAAATGTTTGGCATTGTGGCCCCCTGTCCCGACTAACAAGTAGGGTACCTGTTACTACACATATCTGCTCCGATTCTTTGAAGCTAGGCGTGGCTCTTTAAATGAATGTAAACGGGCAAATTTTAAAGCGACAATAATCTGGATTTATACATGACCTGTTGGAATACTGAATTTATTTACTGTCCAATTAATATAATGTACGTTCATAATAATATTTTAAGTTTTATTCTCCTTTTTTAAAATTTTCCCTATGGCGGTATGGCGGCACATGAAGGTATTGCCGATGATCTTCTCTCCAAGCTGGCTGAAGACATCGAGACGGGTGAGCAGATGGAGGCCTTAGGACGAACACTCGGATTCAGGGTCGCAGACATCAATAGATACACAGAGACCAATAGGATAGAAGGACGGGTGACTTGTAAGGGAACACGTGACATGCTGTTTGACTGGAGACAGACCGTGGAGCCCTACGACCAGCATATCAGACTGAAACAAGCTCTCATTGATGCTGAGCTGGTCATGCTTGCTGGTACACATCTCAAGAGTACACCAATTATTTCGGGTGGGTCTAATAGTGCCATACAGAGTGCTTTAAATCACCTATAATACCTGTACACATGCGCGTACGCAGGGGGGGGGGGGGGGGGGGGGTTGAACCCCCCTTCAACTTTTTGTATGTGTTTTTTGGAGGAAAATCCCCCAGAAAAAATAGTGATAATGGGTGACCCAAAAAAGGCGACCTTAGCCCCCCCCCCCTTTAACGAAACAAGTTATCTATCGGCCAATTTTTCAAATTTGGGGACACACACACACAACAAAATGTGCTCTCCTCCCCCCCCCCACCGTGCTTATTCAGCGGCTGGCTGAATTGTTGCGAAATTTCTGCCCGATTTAAAAATGTTAACCCCCCCCCCCTTTCAAAAAATCCTTCGTACGCCACTGCCTGTACAAAAAAAATTAAAACATGAAATTAGAATATTTCCATGAAATCTAATTTATGATGTTAAGTAACTTGTTTCTGTCGAATGATACCCTATTCATATCATTTAGTCCACGGGTGACTGAGCACAAGGGTCTTCAAAAAAGTGTTGTCAAAATCATAGTTTGGCATGATAGATCGAATGTAGGTCAAACCATATTGCATGCGCTTTTTCGCTCTACTAACTTCATGTCTCATTAATCATGATAGCTAAATTATCTCTGCCAACTTGTCAACTGCGCCATTTTACACAAGTAAAGTGCATATTTTGCTTTTCCCGAACAGTAAATAAAAGGTTACTAAACACAAATGCAGTAAAAACACATATTATGATGATAGGTATTACAGAAATTGACAGTAAACTTTCATTTACAAATAACGTCCCATGTTGTATCACTCAATGAAAAGGGTTACCTAAAACAAGGGGTGCGAATGAAGTCATGATTATTATAATCATAACGAAGAAAGTATCATACATTTAGTTTGTAATCTTTATTTTATTGGGTTCGATTAGATATTAATACTTTTTCATATCCACTGTTTATTAGTCAATGTAAATAAGTAAGCAACTGTTTTGTTTAACTGCGGTAACACACACATAATGGCTTTTCACCTACGTTCATTGCCTCAGCCTATACTTGGTACATGAGAATTTTGACAATAATTTTTGAAAAGCCTGCTGCTCAATCATCCGCGGTAGTACATACGAATATGGTATTAATTACCCAAGGACGGATCCGGAGGGGGGAGGGGGGGGGGGGGGGGGGGGGGGAGGGAGGGGTGGGGGCACAGGCGGCACGCGCCCCCCGGCCAAAAAAATATGTTTAAATCAGCCCTTAATTCACCCAAAATGTACTTAAAAACAGGGGCGTGCCCCCCCCCCGCCCAAAACAAATTATTAAAAATTTTATTAAAAATTTTATTAAAACCCCCCCCCCAAAATATGCCAATGACTGACCTAAAAAGGTGACCAACGGAGCAAAATGTAAAATTTGAACATTTCGTGACCCCCCCCCCCCCACCAAAAAAGAAAAAAAAGAAAAAAGAAAGAAGTGTCCTCTTAAAGGGGAATGAGGAACATGTCTAAACAATGAAACGTATTAAAACAACAAAAATATTAAAAAACTTAGCGAACCAAATTGGGTCGTGAGGAAAGGGGCTGAGATCATGGGAGTACAATACGTCACTTTGTCTCATATTCTTGCATCATTCCAGATATCCCCAGTAAGAAGATCTCGCCATCATTCACCGTTCAACGATGTCGCGAAAAGTTGGAGAATAAGTACCTTAATCAATTATGCAAAATTCCAATGAAACCGTGGGATAAAAGTGACTATGCTGAGTTCAAAGATATGCACACGGTTGTCACAATGGTGACGAAGGACGCTCGTGGACAAGACACGAAAATGAAGGAAATACTCCAGGGTTCTGTTGCTGACATTTTCTCGACGAAAGTAAACGGAAGACTGCCAGCTCGAATCCTCATTTCGGCCCCAGCTGGACGAGGGAAGACCACGGCTGTTGCTAAGATGGCTTACGATTGGGTTCACAGAGAAAAGGGGTCAGCATTGGAACATCTGCCTCTTCTGTTTGTTGTGAAATTCCGAAACACAAGTAGGCGTACCTCGATCGGAGAAGCAATTAAGGACCAGCTTTTGAGTGATGTTGATGATCTCACACCAGAGGGCCTGGAGAATTTCATTAGAGAGAATCAGGGAATCTGTCACATCATACTAGACGGACTAGATGAGTATGCCGGTATTTCTTCTTCAAACCGGAGCTCAGAGAGCAATATGGTCAGTGTCATCCGCTGGGAGGAATTTTCTGAGTGTCGGGTCCTTGTAACAACACGCCCTCACCTAGAGAACTTCTTCAATCAAGATGATCTTCCAACGGTATACACAAAGATGTGGATCGAAGGATTCTCGCAAGAGAGCTCACGAGAGTACATCGACAAGTTCTTTGCTTCGACTTTGAATCCTTGTCCTGGACATGGACATGGTCTGAAGGTTTACCTTGATGACCAACCACTGATTAATGAGCTTGTTAAAACACCTTTATTTTGTCTCATGGTCTGTCACTTATGGAGCGAGGGGATGTTGAACACTGAAACTGCAACTCAAACAGAATTATTAGACAGTGTGAATGATTTTCTGATGCACCATGCCAATGCCAAATCAAATTCAAAAGACAAAATTACAAAAGAAGAACTAATCGAAATCATTCGTAAACTGGGTAAGGTTGCTCTAGCTGGTCTAATAGACGACTCTAAAAAAATAGTTTTTACGCCCCATGATTTCCGAAAGATTCCTGCTATCCTTGATAGGGCATGTGAGCTTGGGTTGTTATCCAACATTACGATTCCAACGACAAGGCTCCCACGATCCCACAAGACCACTTCCACGACCATTGAGTTTTATCACAAACTCGTTCAGGAACACTCGGCTGGGAAATACCTTGCTGCTAAAACGAAGAAATATATGTTACGACTGAATATTTCTAAGTTAGACAGACTGCTGCGAAATATCAAAGCAAACATCGGTGACTATGAGAATCTCATCCGATTTGCTGCTGGCACAGATAACAGCCTTTGCATACGAATAATGGAGACGCTCCTTTCCAACCGCTTTTTGGATGAGAGTGAGCGATATCGCATTCTTCTTGACTGCTCGTCAGAGACCAAGGGTACTGAAGGAAACGTGTCTTCGTTGGTTCAAAGATGTGTGCATGCAGAGAGTATTGTTCTGAAGTCACCGACTGTCTACACCGTCGTTGGGATGCAAAATCTTCCAAGGCAACTTAAACGTCAGGTTTGCACATTTTCATTTCACAAAATATGTTTACAATAAGCATTTCACTAAGATTGTTTAAATTTCCAATTCTCTGCTGCAATGTAAGTCAAATATATAATATATTTTTTGTAAATGTATTCTTATTCATAATTAGGTGCATGGTGATAAATCATACTGCATGATAAAACGCTCAATACGTATGATACACTATTCTATGTTTGCCTAACTACGGCCTCAATCAAGGTATTGCATAACAGAAACAAGAACTATCATTTGAAACAAAATAATAACAAAATACTTAGTTTTAAAAGGTCTTAGGGCCTATTCATTTTGATAGATAAAATGACGAGGGACATCCAATATAAGCATGTAGCCTATGTAAAACAAAGGAGCTGTTTATTTAACATGGAAGATAATAAATGTATTACTTATTAATGTAAAAGATTAGGGGAGGGAGTTCCCATTACTTACCGGATACTATTCTGAGATAAGATCAGGCTACAGTCTTGACTGCTTTAATAATTACCGCAACAAAAACAAGAGATCGAGTAATTAATGTCATTTAATTCGTACAATCTCTCTTTAAATCTCTTTTGTTTTAATCTCTCTTTCTTTCTATCTTAATACTAGGTTATGACTGTAAAGTTCGAGGGATCTACTATAACTACCGACGTGACGAGTGGACTATGGTCATGCCTGGGATCATTTTCGATGCTACATACCCTTTTCATCTCAGACTCCTCTCTCAGTTTCCCTCCATCTCCTCCTGAGCTTCCATCCGTCACAAAGCTAATAGCTAAGAGAGTGACGTCACAAAGCTATGAAGGTCTGCTCTCATCGCTCCCTGGCTTGATACATATCGATATCACTATCGATGATGCGGAGAGAGACATACCTCAGATCACGGCATGTCTTCGTCGGACCGTAGGACAGCAGCTCACACGCGTCAAGCTTACAGCACCGGACTACTCACTCACATCAGAAAAGCAGAGTGTATCGAGAGAGACGATGAGAGGACTGGGTCTGCTGATCAGAGAACAAACCAAGAACCTGCAGCGGCTAGATCTGGACCCGGTGAAGTGCACATACGAAGAAGACTTGGTTTACCTCATCGAGTGCTGCAGACGGGTGAAGACGATATCAGAGCTGTGGTAGGTTCTTGTTCAACTCTTTTACAAAATAGATTAAAATCCTTTTACAAATTTTAGATGATTCTATTCAGTTAGTCTGCCATGAAATAGCATAATGATACGAACGCGTGAAGGGATGCAAAGGTTAAAACGTGGGTGTAATTTCCAACGGTCTTTGACTGAAAGTTAGGGGTTAATTTTGTTTAATTATCGCTCTCAATTGTTATTTTAGAATTTGTAATGTACACGGTACAGTAGCAATGAATAGAACTTGAATGCCTGTATTGAAAATCAAAAATTGTAACATGCAGTTGAATGTATTATTAATAGTATGCACCGTCAGAAGCTAAATTAATGTAAGTCCATGTCCCGGGACTTTAAATACAAACCATATCCTTATAGGTTCTACAATGAATTATTATTATTATTTCTATTATAATTATTACGGTTATCATTATAAGCATTTTTAACATTCTAGCCCATAATTCGACTTACCCTTACAAAAAAGTTCTATAGAATTCTATAAAAAAAATTCTATAGAATTTCTATACGCAATTCTATAGAAATGTTTTTATAGAAATTCTATAGAATTTCTATACGCAATTCTATAGAAATGTTTTATAGAAATTCTATAGAAAAGTGGGCCACTTTTCTATAAGAATTCTATAGAAATCTATAACAGACCTCTATAGAATCTCTATAAAACATTCTATAGAATGGCCTTTAGAAATTCTATAGAATTTGTTTTATAGAATTCTATAGAATTTTTTTATAAAGAATTCTATAGACCATTTTATTCTATAGCAATTCTATAGAAATGTTTTATAGAGATTCTATAGAAAAGTGGGCCACTTTTCTATACAAATTATATAGAAATCTATAACGGACATCTATAGAATATCTATAAAACATTCTATAGAATGGCCTATAGAAATTCTATAGATATTTTGTATAGAATTCTATAGAAGTTTTTTTTGTAAATAATTCTATAGACCATTATTTACCAGTTGAAAACCAGTTTATTATTCAGTAGCGACCAGCAATCAATAATCAATATTGCATGACATCTGGCCACTGACTAAACCATATTTATATAGACTCCTGCAATTGCTCCATCACAAAGATCATTTGAAGCAAAATACAGTTGAGTATATATTGTTAATTAAGTAGTGCGGAGATCTTACATACATATATACAAAATTATACATGTTTTTACTGGTTAGTAAATGACATATATTAATATATCTATTTTACGTCTTAAGTTACATGTTTAAAAAAATCGTACATATATATTATATTTGTCAATAATTGTCTTAGAAAATATAAATCACAAAATTGATGTTAATGATTGATTGATTTTTTGATTGATTGATTGATTTTTATTCGACAAGCTTCCAACATACAACAATATACAATAATAACAGATCAAAAATAGGTCAGCTTGAACAGGATAACCCACGAAAGCTCGAGAGCTTATTTCCAGTGGGGTCCCTTACAGACATGTATAAAATTAATAAGTTAAAATAGTAATATTTACAGACAGATAAGAAAATTTAAAAAAAACTACTTATTAAAGATAATAATAATAATAACATTAAACTGATGATAGAAATGATATTAAGTACAAGAAGAAAAAGAAGAAGGAGAAGAAGAAAAAGAGGAGAAGGAAGAAGAGGAAAATAATGATGAATTTGTAGAATTTCTATAACGTACGAAAACATAAGTATATACAACATGAAAAAGTATGAACCGACAGAAGAATAAACATTTCAATCATATAACATGTCATTCACTTCTCTTCTCTGACTGTCAAGTATTAGGTATTCCTTTAATTTCCTCTTAAAATGATCATAGTTTCCTATTTCTTTTACACCATTGGGAAGGGAATTCCAATGTTTTATGGCATTGTAATAAAACGAATTTCCAATACTACCTACTCTTTCTGGTAAGTTAAAGTTGAATCGTCTATTTCTTGTATTATAATCATGTACGTCAGTAACAAGATCGAAGTTGGATCGAATATAATGATTCGACCTAGTATGATATATTTTATGCACGTGATGCAATGCGAGTTGTTTTGATCTTTGGTCGACTTCAAGAAAACCAGCTTTAGAAAGTTCGCTGTAGCCAACATGAGTTCTTGGACCAGAACAGTTGATAAATCTCACCATTTTGTTCTGTATAATCTTCAACTTCTTTTGATCTGACTTGTTTATGTTACTATACCATGCAGGGTTAGCATAGTCAAATAAACATTGAATAAGAGCAAAACAGAGTGTACGTCTTGCTTTTAAATCCATACAACTTTGATATCTGTACACAAATTTCAGACGAGAATTTGCTTTTTTTACAACTGATTCTACTAAAGATGAAAATGAAATTGCGCTAGTCAACTCAATGCCTAAATACTTCACAGACTCTTTTCTCTTGATTGCTTGATTATTGTGTGTCACTTTGAATTCAAATGACTTTTTAGAACTACTTTTAGAACAAAATAAAATGCTTTTTGTTTTTCCCAAGTGTAAAGAAAGCTTATTATCAGTCATCCAATCGACACACGTAGACAGCTGTTCACTGAGCTTTTCCTCAATATATTTAGGATCAGGATTTGAATAGAGTAGTACGCTGTCATCTGCGTACAATAATAGTTTGAAGTCTTTTATACAAATACACATTAAACTTGAAAATAGAATTGGGCCTAAAATGCTTCCCTGAGGAACACCGCATGTTATAGGCATTAGTTTGGAACGAATATCATGAATGGCCACTACTTGGTGCCGATTAGATAAGTAGGATCTGAACCAATCTAAACTTGCCTTATCAAAACCCATTAGTTGTAACTTCTTCAATAAGACGCAATGATTAACTGTATCAAAAGCTTTTTGCAGATCAAGGAGCACCATACCAACAAAGCGCCCTTGGGAAGTTTCTCTCCTCAAATAATCAGTCAAATGAATTAGACATGTTTCAGTCGAATAATCATGTCGAAAACCAGATTGAAATTCATAAATTATATCATTTTCTTTGAAGTATCTTTCAATTTGAACACAGACCGATTTTTCTAGAATCTTTGATGCTACGCTTAAAACACTAATAGGTCTATAGTTGCTAACATCAGTTTTATCTTTCTTTTTATAAAGTGGAGTCACTTTTGCTTTAGTAATTGTCACATTTGCTTGACAGATCATGATAATTACATTTTCTGTGAAAACATGCAAATTATCATGAATATGCATGAGATACATATCTTCATATACAAAAAAAATTATATAGGATTCTATAGAAATTTAGATCTAGACTCTATAGGAAACTTATTCTATAGAATTCTATAGAGAAAACTGATTTCTATAGACATCCTTAAAAATTCTATAGAGAAGTGGGGACGCCATTTTTTATATTAAATTTTCTATAGAAATTTAAATCTATAGAAAACTTATTCTATAGAATTCTATAGAGGAAACTCATTTCTATAGACAACCTTAACAATTCTATAGAGAATTAACTTTTCTATAGAAATTTCAATCTATAGAAAACTTATTCTATAGAATTCTATAGAGGAAACTGATTTCTATAGACAACCTAAAATATTCTATAGAGAATTAACTTTTCTATAGAAATTTAAATCTATAGAAAACTTATTCTATAGAATTCTATAGAGGAAACTGATTTCTATAGACAACCTTAAAAATTCTATAGAGAATTAACTTTTCTATAGAAATTTAAATCTATAGAAAACTTATTCTATAGAATTCTATAGAGGAAACCGCTTTCTATAGAGAATTCTTAAAAGTTCTATAGAGAATCTGGAATGTTATAGAGTTCTATAGAACTCTATAAAGCGTTCTATAGAATTCTATACAACTTTTTTGTAAGGGTATAATTTGTGAATTTTCGAAGCTTAAACAATGCCAAACTAGGGGAAATGACTAGACCTAGATCTAGGTCTAGTTTTCAGGATCCCCCCTCCCACCTCCCCCCACCGGAGGTTGATTCATTATCTAAAATTAATTTCGATTTAAAATATCTTTGAAAATATCTTTTTTATTAAAGGCTGAATCACTTTTGGCTTAAAACTGATGCTCGTGAGCTGTTTCATCGAATCAAATTTAAGCTAGAACCGATTTTGATAAATTTTAGGTTAAATGTACAGGGCTCTGTGATCAAGGCTAGTCGATGTTAAGTCAATCAAACCACAAAATTGCGTCGCTAAACTACTGCAAGAGAGGTCCTCAAAAAAGTAAGTAAATTCCATTTTGTTCTAAAATATTCATTCTGTCGAAGGTAGAAGAAAGTATTCGTCTCATTTTTAACCGAACGATATTTGAAATAAATATCAACTAATACTAGTAGTCTAGTAATAAATACTAATAATAGGGTCTAGCATTCCCCCAACTGAGCTAAGAATAAGATTCTGAGATGGACGAATTGCACCGGTTCATGCATTTCCATCCCATTCATATAAATTCATGCATGTCCAACTGTACTTGTCTAATGACGTTAAATATTAGGTTAGGACAGGTCCAAATTCATCAAGAAATATAGTTTATTCTTGCATTTGATAACAAAATAAGTCCACCACGGCTCTAGGACTCATCGCGGTGTAGATCTATGGTTGCCGAATGCCGATACATTTAGTGGCAGTGCTTATAATATTTGGAGATTTAGGCTAGTAAGTAGTAGATCTAGAGTCTAGGCCTAGTTAGATTCCAAATCTACTTTTTTGTGTGCCGGTAGGCAGTGCGGTGGCCCTTCTTTTACGTTGATAAACAATTAACGAGATCATTGTTTTAACCTTAACATTTTATGAAATAAAACTGGTCTCCACAGTTTTAGACCCAAGACCAAGTTAGATCTTGATTACAAATAAAATCTTAATCATTTAGTGTACATAGATCTAGGGTAGATGTAGTCTAGACCTAGTCTCTACACTCCACCATTTGTGCAGGATTAACTTAGATACGTTAAAATTTAGAGTTATTCCCATAGTCCTAGATCTAGACTAGACCTACTTGTATTTGTATTAGATCTAAATTAACAGGAGTTAGATCTAGATCTAGTCTACATCTCACAGTAACAAGTAATAATAGATTTTAGACTAGATGTAGAATGTTATTTAGTCAGAAGTAGCCTAGGCTCATGTATCGAGCTCTATATTTTGTTTGTCTCATTTCGTTTGTCTTCATTTCATTTATCTTTCAGAGTCAGAGATGGAGTAGACCTGGACTCTTGAGTCATATCCAAGAAAAAGACCCCTAGTCTAAGACTTCTCTCCAACCGTGTCTTCAACGTCTTGAACTAACTTTCCATTCTACCTCTGCCCCGAGGAAAGGGTTTGGATCTGCATAATGTAATCTGATTCAAGGTGTACTGCAAGATCCTATATGCTAAGTGGCCTTTTGATGTGATTATCTTAGCAAAGTTTGAACATCGACATTAAATAAGGGCGAGGTTCTTTTTCTTCTTCATCTTCCAGACCTACATATAAATAAATTACTAACTTGTTGTTTAGTTTATAGTTTTGATATTCATTTATGATAAAGGGTTAAGATACCGGATATTGGGTTTCACATTAACAAACTGAAAATTCGGTGTTCTTAATTTAAGAGGAAGCCAACCATGACAGGTCAAAAACATAGATAAATTACTAGATCAGCCAGATTTTTATCAATATTGTACATAGAACAGGGCAGCAGTTAAAGTATAAAGATGAGATTGAACAAACTCTAATGAGCGTACAGCATGATGTAAGCTGCTTTCTGTTTGTAATATACCTTTTAAGGCATCTCTTTTCCTTCTATACACCAGAGGGTAACTTTAATCAATCTTTGTACAATAGGGTTTGGTTCAAGATCAGAGTATCCAAGATTAAAATTAGACTGTTGTAGAGTCAGATTACAAATGAATGCTCAAATTCAAGATCAACACATTCATTATCGAGATTTTAAAGAAATGTTTGGGATCAAAATCAAAATCAAGATGAGTACAAAATGTGTATTATACAAAAATGGTTCCAAATTCCATAGTCCAATTGATACAATTATCACATTTTCTATAACTTTCAATGTGGTTAGTGGCATAGGGGTTTGACCCAAATACATTAAAATTACAAATATAATCACTGATTAAATTGTACTTTTGTTCAGTTGAACACATATATTAGGTAAAGTGACAACTATTTTCAAAGAAATATATTTGCTCTCTTTATGGTACATGTTTATCTCTATTTTAAATCTTAGATTGGAAAGTAAAGAGCCGTGCCATCTACATGAACTACAAACTCGTGGCATCTGGACTTCCATACCTAAGGTCTTGTCCATCTCTTCAAGTTGAAAAGGTAAGCGGTATCAGTTAACAAAATTGATCTTATTAGTATGTTTTGTGCATGTCATCATTGTCATGCCCCTACAGCAATTAATCAGAAAGAAAATTAAAAAAAGTAAATACAGTTATCATAGTCTTTGTTAGAAGTCTAATTCCGATCTTACCCAAGCTATTGTTTTAAACATACACAAATGGTTATGTTTTTTTTTCTTCCAAAGCCTTAAAATAAATTATTCATTATATTTGTTTAACAAAAACTGCCTTCATATCAATATTTTTAAAGAATATTTTGTATTCTTCTACTTTATTTATTTTCCAATCAAAGAAATTGACATGACCAGAAATATAAAAATTGAAAGATTACACAGGTATTTATTAAGTTTTGTATTTACATAACTTTCAATTCCAAATTCTAGACTGCGGAGCCTGAATCTCCTGCAACATGATGCTTCATATGGAACATCAGCCAGCCTACAGATACAAGCTCCATTTCCTAGCTCCAAGCAAGAGGGACCACAATGCTAAACAGACTGTGGACTGGTCGCTTTCTTATAATAACTACGATTTCCAATGAAGCATATTTTTTAAATGAATTCATCTGAAGATGTTAAAAGTGCTCTAGTCTGTGAACTACAATTTTGCAATCGAGTATGATATGATTGGTTTGATAAAATTTCATCAAGTAACGTTTTTAAGGAAGTTACCTTTTTTCAATGATACTTCCGAGAATTCTATTATTTTGAATATAATTTTAGAAAAAACAACAAAACTAATTACAGTTGAATGATAAAACTAAAGTCATAACCCATATCAAGTTAGCTTTGCAATTTAAGCCTGCACTTTCGATAAATATCTTGTTAAGGGTTGTTGATGCTTTTAAAATCTATGATTCTGTCATGGAGGTTTACTGTCTTTAAACTTACATTACATAGACGAATCCGTTCATGGTGATGCATCTTAAAATATCAAATTAGAAATTTCAAAGAGGCAAATTAATCTGAGCAGCAGTGGACCAATTTGGAACTCTTCCTAGAGGCTCTGTTGGCACGACCATGTGTTGATAATTACCTGTCGATGCCTTAATTGTATATTCTTATCAATTGCCAAAGAACAGATTCAAAAGAAACAACTGAATATTATAATTGCAGTGAAAACAGATTTTTCCAGCAGGAAATGATATATCAACTCTGATTAATATTGTCCTTAAAAAATGTTCAAATCTGATAGAAAAAAAAAGATAATTAACTTCATTTAGACAAACTGTTGTATCAAGCAAAACACATTTTCACCAACTGTATGACCTTACATGACAATGTGTATCACCCTTAGATTAACAACCATATGGGTAAGACCAATCCTTATACAAATGTTACTCCTTTAATCTCCATCAATTTACGCCGAGTAGACAGTGGCAGATATAAGCTGCAATAGTTTTAACAACTGGCTGTACTTTCATAGCGGTGCTTTCATTTGTGTCATTGAAAATGTTTTTATTGTATCCCTCGAATTAATTTGCTATTGCTCAACATAATACAATATACAAAATGTAGATTTGTGTGCATTCAAGTGAAATAAAAACGATTAGACTTTAAAGCTTGAAGATCTGTGTAAATTTTATTTTGTATTTGAGCAATGTACTGTTTGGCATTTGAAAAAGAAAAAAGGGGTTAGGCAAAGAATGAATTGATGAAATTGGACGCTAACGCATGGTAGTAATTATAAAATGATGTGATTCAATGAAGGTGTGTTTGTTAGATGAGGAGTATTCAAATAACCTAGCAACGCTTTTGTTGGAAGCCTGTGTTTATCTTTCTTTTTAACCAAAACGTTATTCCTTTATTCCTTTCCTTTTTTCTATCTTGTTAAACTTTTTGTATAGTATTATGATTGTTATTATTTTTTATTTTATTTATTATTATTATTATTATTTTTTTTTGTTGTTGGGGGGGGGGGGGTGAAAAGAGTTGTGATCGGAGTGTGGTTGTGTGTAAATGAGAGAGATGGAGAGAGAGATAGTATGTAAATGGAATGAGGGCACAAATGTAGGAACAAATGTGGTAACTTATGACCCCTAATTGGCCATTAATTTTGTACAGAATTCTCCATTTTCCGATGCATGCCCAAATTTAATTTGGAAATCAATAACGCCTTTCAAGCAAATCAATGATGACTATATCAGGACCATTTAGGTCAATTTTTTTTCTTTTTTTCTTTTTTTTCTTTTTTTTTTAAAAGGGTTACTCTCTCAGTATGAAACGTGTTTTCCTAAAAGGCCCTGTACAAATAATAGGTCAAAAATACAAAGGTAATTTAACAAATTTTAAATACATATTACCTATCATAGCATAATTTTTCTTTTTCTTTTTTGTCAAAACATAATATAAACACAGAAAAAATAGATTTTTCACCAGGTAAAGCAATATAACAAACCTCCTTTTGAATCTATTAACATAAATTAAAGCGCAGAAGCTGAGATAGTCGTTTGGTTTGTTGTTACTGGAAAGAAAACCGTCTCTGTGATTAAACAAAAAACGATAAAATTTATCCTAAAATTGATTTCAAAGCTTATATCTTCTTTTTTTAAAGTTTTTTTCTTCATTATGAAACATGGCCTAAAATCGAAATAAATTTAAGGCCCTTAAAATTGAACTGATTAATTTTAACAGTAATTTCAAGGCCTTATGACCCCCCCCCCCTGAAATTTCCCCTTCTCTCTCCACCTCCCGGAGTTTGTATTTTTTGTCGCTAAACAAATTAAGTGAGGCCTACAAAAATAATTCGTTCATGGGAAGAAGAAAAAAAATCCAAACATGACAATACTAAGAGTATTATATTTTACGCATTCTCTGTCTATTTCACTTCCTTAATTTCTCTGTTTTTTGTATGTCTCTCTACTATATGTATTCCTCTCTCTTTTTTCGCGCTTTCTCTCTCTCTCTCTCTCTCTCTTTGCTTCTTTCTCTTTACTCTAACAGCCAACGCACCTTACCTTCATCACTCTGTTTTCTGAACATAGGTTATTCAAGTGTGGAACTAGAGAGGGCGGCAGACTTGAATCTCATATCAATGGTCTTCAAGCAGTATCAAGAGGCAACCTTTATGTGGGGCTTTATCATGTAAGTATCACTCCACGTTGTGTGTACTGTACACTTTCACTATATATCTTCTTTTTAAATCTGTATAGTGTATAACATCCGCTAAGACGCTAATATTGTTGTGTATTGTCGTTTTTAACATTTGATTTCTAAATCGATTTCGATTTTGGGCCCATTTTCTTTGTTAACGTTTCCTTAGTGTTTTTTTGTTTTGTTTTCTTGTAAAAATCATCATCACCTTCTGTTTCGTAAGTTTTTCAGACTGTTTTATTTTGAGTTCTCGTATCAGACTCGTTTGTTTCTGTCCCGGCTCTCGGTCTTTATTGTTGTTGATGATTGATCCCATTTACTAGGCACCAAATGCTCAACAGAATATCGAAACGTTGCTAAATGACATACATTTTATTCATATTTCTTCTCTCCTATATGTTTCTATTACGTTTTCAAACGTTATTCACTTTGTTTCATCTGTCTGAATTTATCATATATTTTTTCAAATATTATCTTTGTTTTCGGTGTTGTTTCGATGCCATGATTTGTAGTATGATTTTTTATTTATATTCCTTGTTGAAATTGAGAAAGTTTCTTTCTGTAATCACTTCATTGTTGGCTTTTTTTTGGGGGGGGGGGTGCTAATATCGTTATAACATGAGCTCGTTCATTTGACCTTATTTTGCTGTGTTTTGGTTCATTTTACTGTTTATGTTTTTTTCCATTAAATTATTTTCAGATGTTCTACCATATTTAAACCATTTCTTAATTGTAACATTGATTATTTATGTTTTTAATGTGGTATGCTTTTTAATACTCCCCCTTTCCCATCCTGTTCTCCGTTTGTCTCTTTCTCTCTATTTTGGGCGTTCTTTATCTGCATCGGAGTCGGTGCTCATGGGGAGGGGGAAAAAACGACCCCCTTTTTTCAGGTACACCAGAAGTGTTACCTTTTACCGAAGAAAAGTGTCCATTTTTATTGTGCCGCTGTTCTTTTTCAATGTTGTTGTTGTTGGTTATATTTATGGCGCTCAGTCATGTTTGAATATTAAGGCCTAGTCTAGTTTTAATTCGTGTCGTGATAGTCGAGTCGTAATATAATTCCTGGCTTGGAAACTCTGTGCATCTGTGCTTCGCTGGTCCACTGCTAGGGGATGTATCATCCCGGCCGCATCTTATTTTTTCGTACCACGGCGAGCCCAGATTGAGCTCGCGAGGGGAACCTGCGCATGCGCACTCGCGAAGGAAACCAGCGCATGCGCACGTGGATTCCGGTAGGGTGGTTAATAGGGTGATAGTAATTATACAAATCAATCTTTCATCAACTCATCGTTAGCTCAATCGGTAAAGACAGCGTGATACTAATAGAACCTTGGAGTTGACGTGAGGGTTCAAAATCTCAGTTTATTTAGTTTTTTTGCCTTTATAAATAGTGAGGCAAAGCAATCAATAATCAAAGTCCAATTATGTGTGACCTCTTTGCAAGCTATCCTAGCTTGTTCTGTATGAAAATGAGTTCATACTGGAATCTGGGCTCGTCGTGGTACGAAAAAATAAGACGCCGGACAACCCTTCAATAAGTGTCCCTTCCCCTTTTATCATGTCCCCAATTCAAATTTGCAAGGTGCCTTTTACTTTGACAAATGACCCATTTCCTTTCTTATGAATTCGCTGTCCCGTTTTTATAACTGCCCATTTTCATCTCTGATGTATGCCTCTTTTAAACAACTGAATGACTGAGGTTTATTGAGAACATTCCATGATCTTAATCATATAACTAAATTGACATGGATAACAATAGCAGTCATGCACGTGTTTACAAACAAATGTATGCAAAGTGTCAAAAGGATATATATATTTACCATGCAAATTATTCAGCATTAATGAGAAAGAGAAGCAGCGAAAGGCAAAGGAGAGAAGAGATTAGTAGAAGAGCAGAGAACAACGCTAAGCAGAGCGACCGAGGAAGGAAAAGAGTTGGAGAGCCAGAGTAGAGGAGGGTTGATAGGAGAAAGGGAGGTACACCAAGGTTTATACATTGACCTTAGCTCTTATAAATCACATATCTGTATTTATCTACACGGAATAAATCTATTTATTTATTTATTTCTGATATTTATACAGGGTGACACATACCACCAATTTGGTGTTCTTCCATGAGGCTCTGTTTGATGAGAATAAAAACAAATAACAGCAGCAAAAACAAAATAGAGAAATACACTAGCATATAAGCAGTTATAATACAAATTAATTGGTATCCTCATGAATAAAACTGATCTTTCAAGAATTATCCTTGATCGTTTAAAAGAAATATGTGAATGTATTTTAAATTTTAATAGAAAGTACATTTAAACATGAAAATAAAATATTAAAAAAAATAAAATATAGAATTGATGATAACCACGTATTTAAAAGTAAGAAAAAAAATTGAAAACGTACATTTTTTATAATCTGATATAGCTTAACACACGGGATACCAAAATTGTCGAATATATATGATACATCTGCCTTTAGTTGCACGGAATATATATACATGTATATAACAGGGGAGGTATTGCATGACTTTTGAATACTAAATAGGAATGAAATGAACATAATAGGATGAAGGAAGAACTGGGATGATCGAAG
Organism: Strongylocentrotus droebachiensis; assembly: GCA_035222895.1. Taxonomy (NCBI): domain Eukaryota; kingdom Metazoa; phylum Echinodermata; class Echinoidea; order Camarodonta; family Strongylocentrotidae; genus Strongylocentrotus; species Strongylocentrotus droebachiensis. The sequence continues at coordinate 35,879 of JAVYIG010014139.1, forward strand.
CGGAAAGTTGGAAACTAGCAAAGGAATAGAATGAGACCAAGAAGAAAGCGACGAGGGAGATGAATCTAGAGCGAGAGAGAGAGAGAGAGAGAGTGTCAACAAAATTTGTAGGTAGGAGGTATTGGTATATCTAGGAATAAATAGTTCGGTTTGTAATTATTCATTCATAATTTTGTTATATAAAGAATTTACAAACAAGACATATCAATTTGTTGACGTAATGTAACATGGAATTCGAATTAAATAAATAGATAGGTAAAAGGAGATGAGAGAAAAAATAAATTGGATAGAGGGGAGGAGAAAACTAGTACAGGAATATCATGAGATTTAGAAGGATAAGGTGGAAGAGTGAGAGGTATAGGAAAGGGGAAGGAAGGAAAGGAAGGGGGTTGAGGAAAGTTAGAAGAAAGAAAGGGGACATGGTGGATTTCTACGATACGATTCGACTGCAACTCATATAACTAATTCTGTACTTTTACAGACAATATTGAGCAACTGTTATAAACATGTTATAATCCTCTTCAACAATTGCGCAACCGTCTGAAAATCACACAAAACCCGTTAATGAATTAAAATCGGATAAGTATTTTGTTTTCATTATCTTTAGTTATATATTTTGCGACCATGACAGATCATATGGGATCATCGAAATCCACGACTCTTCCATGCAGAGAAGAGAGGGAGGGGGAGGGGGGGGGGGGGGAGAAAGATGAAGAGAGAGGGAAGAGGTGTAGCGGTCTAGTGTATACGGCAACGGACTTTAGATCACATGGTTCGCAGTTCGAGTCCCGCAGTAATCTACATTTGTCACTCTCCACCCAAGTGTTTAATGGGAACCCGGTCATGCCGGTATAAAGCGAATATAAATGTGGTTGGAGCTTGTTAAATGGCGCCTGAGCCGGAATTCTCCTAATGGAGCGGAGCGTGTGCACTTTCATGTGCGGATTAGCAGCACTAATTTTTGTTTGCCCAATTCGTGAGAAAATATTTAGCGCCGAATCAGCCAACCGGCGAATAAGCGGGGGGGGGGGGGGGGGGGGTAATTGAGCACTACCTCTTAACATCCTTCCCCTCCATTGAGCCCTTGTTTTTAATGTAAACTTTAAGGTTTCTGTACCTGTTTTGCCGACGCCCCCCCCCCCCTCAAATCTGCGCCTGGTTTATGATCTGCGTCTCGGGCAACCACCCTTCGAAACTTGTCTGAAGGGATTTTGAAAATATTAGGCATAATAATTTGTGTTTCTTTCCATCGCTATGCTTAGTCTTATGGGGGCATTGTTCAAATACTGGTCAGAGAAAATGATCCGCAGGGTCCTTTTCGGGATTATTTCTATGTTATGGCTTTGTCGCAAGGTGATACCGAGGTGCCATACGGGAGCACAGCATTCTAGTGCAATGCGTATGAACGAAGTATATACGGTCCACAGAGTTTCTTCTAGGATGTTGCCGTAAAGCTCAATATGTACGTAGAAATGGGATGACCTGTTTCCTACTGATAAGCGTCCTCTTTTTCTTTTCTAATAATCGCCCTTTCATAATCCCCCCTTTTTACTTACATTTCCCGCTGTCCTTTACACAGTTTGCCCTTTTGCGGTTATCTAAAGAAGTATATATTTGTTTAAAGATTGTGAGCAGCTTATTTTATCGTATCAAGTACCCTATTTATACCACCACAATGAAGGACAGTAGAGCCAGGGACGGGGTTGGGGCACAATGCCCCGAATTTCATAAGAACTGTGCCGTTTATTAAAGTTCACCCATTCACACTAAAATAGTTGCCCTCATAAACTACCATTACATATTATAATTACATTCTAAAGCGAGCATATTCAAACCTATTATAATTTGAACCCCATGATTTTGCACTACAAAGACTGCCTAGGTGATCAATTGCACTATGTTCAAACATACCAATATTTAGAAATTCGAGTTTTCAGCCTCAAGCGACTTAGATTAAGTTTAATCTCAAATTTCCCTCAAAACTTAATAGTTAATCTAATGTATAAAGGGTATTATTCATTATTTAATTATGTGACTGTGCTTGAAACCCCATGAGGATTGGTTATTTCCTCTAATAATAAGATATAATCCGTCGCAATACGAACTCACAAATTATTGATATTGAGAATCACACGCACAACTGCAAAGCATAGAGCAGTACCTTCGACCGAACAAAGAGAAAAACATCCTTGATAATGTAATAATAACATTGTAGGGTATATTATAGCAGTGCCTAAATGCTGTATCGTATCGCTTTAATGTCAGTTTGGTAGGTGCACCTCCTTACCCTAAAGTGACCTTTTCTGTAAGGGCCCCCTCACTTTGGAAGACGCTCCACCGCCCATGCTTTGTTTCATACCATTTCCAGTCTCGGCTTTACTTAAACATGTTGTTTAGATTGCATTACAATAATAAGGTCCGTCTTGTGCCTCTTCTTTGTTTAGTGTTTCTGTTGTATGGGTATCCTCAATTATGGTACAACTCAATAAGTTGTAAATTATTATATTCAATCATTGTTAAATAAAGCTTTTTCTTTGGTCTTGATTTGTTCCATTATCAATCGTTATAGGTAAAGCAGTGGCGTAGATTTCGGGGCCACTGGGTCACGTACGTGCCACCATCGCATGGTGACAAATTAGAAAGAGAGAGAGAGAGAGAAGGCGATATAAAGAAATAAGAGTGTAAAAGAGGAGGAAGAGGATAAAGAAGAATAATAAAAAGAAAATGATGATGATGATGAAAAAGGAGAACACTTCCCTATCATGCCCTTTTCAAATTGTCTTTGTTAATTTGCATTTCATCCGCCTAGTGAGAGTGGTGTATAGTATAGTATAGTAATATAAGTAAAATACATAGTGTTGATAAAACGGCTGGATAGCCCATATTCAGCTGTGCCAGGCACGACACTGCTGGTCTTCCATGGGGTCCAGAAATCATATACATACATATAAAACATGACGTATAATTATTTACTAAATTAAAGGTAAAAGAAGGTACAATACACAGTTATAAATGCTTAAACTCTACAGAATGGTAGTTGTGTGAAAGAACTGCGAAAGTCCCCCCCTCCCTCCCGATACAGCGCATACAATATCCCGACGCTGGAATAGGTCAATTTATTTTCAAGGTCTGGGTGATTGAGCATGTGAGTGGAACAACGTTAATTCGTGCTTAAAACTATTCAGAGTTGAGGCATTTCTTACAATTACAGGGCGATTATTATAAGCCATAGCTCCTCTATACTTAAATGTCTTTAACAAAATCCAGTATTAGGCTTAGGCGTATATAGTCTTCCGCCTAAAGCGTAAGTTGTACTCGTGCACAGATATACTAAAAAGGTCTGAAATGTAAACAGGGGTCATTTCATTAAGTGATTTAAACATATAAGTTAGCAAATGCTGATTTCTCCTGTCGTGTACGCCCCCCCCCCCAATAATGGCACTATCAGTGCCTATATACCCATGCTACGTCATTAAAATGAGGCCAAGTGTTTTCATGTAATGCTCACTTATACTAAACATAAATATCTGTCTTTATTTAGAAATATCATTATGAAATAAGGGACTTGAAATAGTAAATTCGCTATTTTGTCGATGTAATAATGTCTGAGAATTGCTTTCTTCTTTTCAGAATGATGTTACTATTTGTTTTAGTTAAGCTTCATGCTGTATGGTGATAACAAAGTTAGGGTTCCACATAGCTCATAAGTAACTGTTAGCTTTCTGTAACAGGACTACTATCGGACTACTATCGGCCCGTTATGACTCAGGTATAGCAAATGAAAAAAATCATGATAACCTGGAAAGGAGTTTTCCCATTGTAACACTCTTTTCCGATTCATCTTTATTCAACAGTCCCCAGCTGGAGAATAATTTAGTTCGATGATGCATTTAGAAAAGATTTTACAATACTATACATCATTACCTATAGACACAAAGGACGTCAATCCCGGGGGACAGGGGGACACGTTCCCCCCCCCCACGATTTTTTCAAGGGGGGGGGGGTACATCATATCAAATGTCCCCTATGTTTTGTGAGAAAAGAAGAGGGACCACCAGGAGCAACGATATTGTAAATATTTCCTTTCACGAATTGGGTCCCCAAAAGAAGTGCTCATCCCCCCCCCCCCCGCTTATTCGCCGGCTTGCTGAGTCGCCGCTAAATATTTCCACACGATTTGGTGAGAAAAATAGTGCTCTTACCCCCACCTCCCCCCCCCCGCTTATTTGCCGGCGAATATTCCCTCACGATTTGCGCAAAACCAAAAATAGTGCTCTTACACCCCAACCCTCCCCCCCCCCCCTCCCGCTTTTTCGCCGGCTGGCTGAGTCGCCGCTTATTATTTTCTCACAAAATGGGCAAAAAACTAAAAATGATTGTGTCCCTTCCAAGCTCAAGCTTCGATTGACGCCCTTGGCACACGAATCGAAAACGGAACCAGGAATTCTTTAATAACACTGACATTTATCAAGGCGGTCAGTGGAACACCCATACCATTGGTATAAAGACACTAAAACTTTTGGTCCTATCATAACCATGAGGTAAAACTAAAAATATTTCATAATGTATATGTTAAATCCAGTAAATATGTCAACAATACACTTCTATGTCGTTGAATATTATTATTCTTATCGTAATTCCATTATGTTTTCTCGTTCAGGACGATACGTCTTCTAATTCGTACATCATTACCCACACTGATTGAGCCAGAGTTCAGCTGCAGCTGACACAGTGCACTGCCTTCTAACTGACATCATTTCTTTCTCTCACATTGGTTGAGTTCCAGTGATGACTACACACTTCCCGGTCACGTAAAAAAGGTTCATTGTCCCATACCGGATATTCTGATCTACTTCCTTGTATTTAGTGTTAACCCATTTCCTACTGTAACCGGGTTGTTTCTGTATTAAAGCTATGTGGGATATGTTAAATCAGTAGTCAACATGTTAACTTCCATGAGAAATGAAGTAAAATTTATTTCATCTTCATGTTTAGATAATGTAGGCCCCTATTAACCAGCTTTATGCATTGTCATTAGTAATAATGTTATTGAATGTAACTCATGCCTCATTTCATTTTCGTACTTGGAATAATTTCACTCCTTATTACAGTTTTCAAATTATCTAAACAGCATGTTGTTTTACATTTAGATATAGAAACACTTATGTACAAATGTGTTGTTTGCACTTTTTATGGATCAAGTGTAATGATCAACGATGCAGATTCATAAAATTCCGGCTGTTTAGGAACTGTTGTGAGATTATTTGGAAACATACGAATTTGGGTTGTTTTCACATTTGAATATGGTTTTAGGACATACGAGTCATTCATTCATTAGTTAACAATTTGGTTTGCCTTTTCAGAATGTTTGAATTGTGAAATTAATTTAAATTTGCAATCGGAATTTCCCCCAAATATTTGAACAAACATGATACTTGTATATTGCAATACTGCATTAAATGTATGCTTATAGCTATTGTGGATTGTTAAACATAATGTTATTCTACACGCCCTCAACGCTGAGTACCCCCCTCCCCTCCCACACGATCAGGGGAGAGATGAAGGAAAAGGAAACAGAACGTGAAATAATATATGTAGTATATTTTCGGGCAACAGGCCCTCCCGGTTTTGTCTCAAGTTCTACCTGGTTTTGTTCGATTAGGATAATATCATAATACTACGATATATTTGTTAATGGCCTTGTATTACGTTTGTTTTATTCATTATATTATCAGGGCATTTAAATTAAAATAATGCAATTCATATCAGTACTTCACATAATCATTTAAAATGTAAACATTATATCCAATCAGTCCATGGAATACATGTAGGTAATTAATGTACTCGTTGTTAAAAAATACATATCTTTATTATAAACCAACTTGTATGTATAAATGTATATACATGCACACATTATATCAGTCATTATTTCGACAACTACACCTTGGATTGCTACTAGAATAGTACTATTTATTGTATTGTAATAGGTTTGGTGACGAAAGAATTCACGAACATATACAAAATATACATTTAAGTGTTGGAAGATGAAGTAATTGTATTTATAGTATTGCTTTTGTAAGTGATAATTCCAATATGTGTATCTTGACAGCTGAATACTAAACTCAAGTAATATTATTAATTCTCAATTTTTGATTCTGTATCGATATGCACTTTACAAAAATATGTGGTTGATAATTGTAGGAGTGTATTCGAGTTGTTTATATCATATATTTATGATTGCACTTGTATCATGTATGGGATTGCCCTATGGATGAAGTAGAATGCTTCATTTGTTATTCACACAAATACAGTACACATCTTACTCATTTAATGATTTGAATATGATATGAAGTTGATTGTTATGCGACGGTAACAACAATACAAGCAAAGGAAGATAAAAAGATAAGACTGGAAACAACTGGTTCTTTAATAGTGGTGGTTTGAGGACAAATTGTTATAAATACAAATGTGTATGTGTTCTTAAAAAGGTAAATATATAAAAATAGCGAAGACATAAAGATACAATGCAAATATTAAACATTGGTTTCATTACAACTCTACGACAATTAAAACTTACATGTATGATGTATGTACAAGAAGATATATAAGCATTGAGTTATCAGGTTATGGCAAGTGATCAATCTGGTACTTTATTCCTGAAATTGTGGTAAAAGCAAATATAAATGTTATCACAGATGTATAATCAATAATATTGATGACTCTTTCATTATGAAGGGATGAGTTGCTCTAGCGCCATCTAGTGACTGCTTTAGTATAGGATTTCCCGGCCAAATTCGCGAGTTTGTCATTACAATTAATTTGTCTTGCGTTCAAATTCGACGGTTTTAGTGCTGTCGGGTATATCTCGGGTTTATATTCCTTTTTCTAGATTTCAAATCTATGAAGTTTTCGTTAAAATCTATGTATTTTTCATTCAAATTAATGAACAAAGTGCTTCTTTCGCTATTTGGTCATTCGATTTAGCGCAACACGATTTTCTGACATCGCGATGGTGTACTTTTAGCATTCTAATTCATTTGTAGCATTCAAATTAGCACTTTGTGCACTACAATTAATGGTCAATATAAATTTCGCGTTTATAAAACACTTTTTGTAGCTCATTCTTTTTCGTTCAAGATCGTTTTTCATGTGTATTTCATCCTATTTAATTTTCTTGCATTTATACTCTTTATATACTTTTAGATTTATCAGATATTCATCAACCTTTAAGTTTGATTGTTAAAAAAAAGACTTACATCTACGTACTTGATGGTCTTAATATTTGTGTAAATTTTCATGTAAGGAAGTTGTTTGTCTTGTGTTTCATCATAAATTTAT
>JAVYIG010014140.1:0-43212 GCA_035222895.1 Strongylocentrotus droebachiensis
AACAGAGAAGAGACAGAGAGACAGGCAGGGTAGACAGGGAAAGAGAAGGTGAAAAAAAGATGTGGTAGAAAAAAAGCAAGAGTGATAGATAGATAAAAAGGTAAAGAAAGAGAGGTTAGAGATTTTTAAAAAATGGGGAGAAAATATTAAGAGGGCGACTATAAAACAAAGATATACAGGATATTTCAAGGTACTCAAAGCAAACAGGGACTTCAATGAACATTACCACATAATACTCCTTTTTGAAATTGTAACATACATGTACATATGTTTCATTCTTATCCATCCCTTTTCTTGTAACTAATCGTAAAGGTCGTGACATGTGGGGGACATTTGCTTTCATCAAGGGGTGAGAAGTGGGTTAGAAAGTGGGATAGATATTCAAATAGCATGTACCGTAGTTACATAGCAAGGGCTAGCAGACTGATCAATTAGAATGGGGGTTACAATCCAACATGCACATGTACATGTACCAACAACAAAAAAGCGTAAGTACCTATGCCTGATCAAACAGACTCAAATGAAGAATGTTTTAAGGATGTTAATGAAAGTATTTCTTCTTAAAAATGTGACAGAAAGTAAAAGCGTCTACATGTACAATGTATGCTCGGGGAGAGTAATCTTCAAATGATTAAAGCTGCCAAACTGGTTCATCAATATTATTAACATCCTGAATCAGAACGTGTCCATTGCATTGGATGAAAATGTGACATTTAGGAGGAGAATAAAAGAAGGAAAATGATTTCATACCTGACATTCTGGCAACACTTTTCTATGATGCCAACCATGTAGATTGCTGCTTCCCTTTCTGTCTGGTTCGGGCTGAAGCGAGTCCTATCACAATACAGATAATGCAGTAGAAATATTAAAGATAAAATGTGACCCGGCACCACAAAACCACCAAAAAGTCGCAAAAAATTATTTTCCTGATTCATCTGATATGAAAGAAGAAGTTCTCCTCATTAAAATGGTATATTACTTGTCCAAATTGAAGCTTCCTAACCCTTTCAATTTAGTGAATGAAAATAGCTTGTGAGGATGTTACTGGTATTAAATTGTGAGAAAGAGAGCTTTAAAGTTTGGGGCTATTCAAGCATGCGGAGCAAGCAACCACAGGAAATCAATAGAAGGGTGAATCAAAAGGCCATAGCAACCACTATGAAGAGATTTTCAGATTAGGCTGAAATTTGGCCTGATGGTCAAACATAGTCTGTTCATTATGTTTCTGAGGTTTCAATGTGTGGACTTAAGTCTTTCAAAAGAAAATGTATAGAGTTGTAATTGGACAGATTAAGTCAACTGCAACATAGTGCCGAGACACCTGCACTAGACAATGCCTATTCATGGTGGACCCGGAGTCTTTTTGTTCCCCCTTACATAACACTTATAACGGACCAATCACAGCCCGCGTAGCACGACCCGTTAGCAACGACCGACCATTTTCCGGACTACGATAATTTCGCTCGGGAAAAGTGATCAAATTTGGAAGAGACCGAAGGCTGTGCGAAAAAAACTGGTCTAGAAAACCGTTTAAAACACACCTTCTACTATGTTTTAGACTTCCAAATTTTGATACTAGGTACAGAAAAGACCACTCTTTCAGAAAATGCAAAAAAACAAAAATCTATTTTTTCACCTACATTGACATTTTAGCTGATTACGGAGAATCGCTGGTTGCGACTTTTTGTTGGTTTTGTGGTGCCGGGTCACAAATTGAGTTCTGGTCATGCGATTGCATTGTGAAAGAAACGTTGTGGAATCGATCAGAAAAGGTTGATCATCTAGCATATAAGTATAGGTGTGTACTGCAATGTTCTGGAATCATCAAAATGATGAAAAATTTGGCCCAGTCTTGGTAAAGTTACAAGCACTGTACACAGAAAGATGTATATGGGACTACGCACACGTGCGTGACACGTGCGTTATATCTATCAGGTCCAAATAGATATAATAATTTACCAAATATATCAATTAGTAGGCGGTTTCTTGGCAAAATTTGAATGATCACCTATTGGTCAAAACATATTCTTTCACATGATTGGTAATAAGAGCTTCCATTTCATTTTTGAGAGGGGGGCGTTTCCAAAACTGGTCTTTACCTTTAAGATTTTCTCTTATACATGTGTTTTGGTGGCACTTCTGCTACCACTAATCCATTCTAAGGTATTTGTTACATCAAAATACATAATTTGGGCAAATTACAATGCTGAGTTTCCACACTGATTTTAGTCTGAGGACATTTATAAATTTACAGATTTGCTGTCATACATCTTTTCTCAAAACTCTCTGGCTGTAGAACTATAAGGTCTATGAATTGCACATCCCAGCTGCATGTAACTCTTGAAATGACATTTGTTTAACCTCTAATTTGCCACATTCTCGAATACATTCTCTAATACATTCTGAATACCAATCAGAATATATACTCCATATGATAGCAATCAATAGGGATCCTTAAACTGCAGGGTTCCCTACATTATATGATAACCAAATTCTGCAACTTTCTCTGCTATTTCCCTAAAAGAGTTCCAAACTCCCAGGATTAAGAAAGGAGGCATGACTAAAATATCATTGTAGGGAATCATCCAGTGGCTCTGCTGTAACTTTTTGCACAATCCAAAGAATAAAAGACTGAATAAATTCTTTAGAGGAATTTTTTTATTTGATATTTTCCACAATTTGAGTGGGTTCTCAAATTCCCTCACTTCAATGACTGGAAAAAGGGGTACTAATTTATAAGGTTTTCCTTGATTTTCAGGATAGCTAAGAACCCTGTAATATTCTCCAAGCCTTATTATCAGAATTCCCCTTCAGGATTACATGCTGAATAGAGGATCTCATCTTTTCATTGGCTTTCCGCAAAAAGGACACTGCCACCATGTATTGTTGATGGCTTTAATGTCCTTTTAGCGCCGAGGTTGTATTTTTTTTAGTGGAAAAATATGAGCATAAATAATCAACTTTCTGCATTATATCAACTATAAATGTACCTTAGTAGTTTGAGTGTTTTTCCCTTGAAGCAAGGTAGTCCTGTATCAAGCATCAGAGCCACAAGGGACACAATGGCTTCTTGGTATGGTCTATGAACAAACAAAGAAACAAAGAAAGAAACAATAAGAAGACCAAAAAATAATCAGTCGCTCACAGGAAGGGTAGACGCTTTAAATTTTGAAATACATCAACATTTCAATGAATCATTCCTGCATACAAACTGTTGGAAGTGTGATAAAACCTTGCAAAAGAAAATGTTGAATTTTTAACATAATAACAGCAATGATGACCTTCCATATACAGGTCGCCTGTGGCATTACTTTTACAGATATAAACGTTACAAGAATTTGTAAGGGCATCATATTTGTCCTAAGCTACACAATCATGAAACAATAAGTTGCCATAAATTGAGATACAGTGTTTTATCTCACCATTGTTACTACAAATGAACAACTCAAAAGACATTTGAACTCTTTACCAACTTTATACAACCAATGGAACAAACCGTGGACTGTGGCTGTTGGCATTCCTCACAGGTATTGGGTACATGTAAAAACTAAGTAGCAGTCTAGGCTTGTGATCCACGGCAAAACAAGAAGTAACAGACATTTGTAAGTTCCAACATACCTGACTGCTAGGTAGGCCTGTACACACAGTTCTTCAAACTTCTTGAATGGAGCCGCGTTTATATTGCCTCCCATGATCATGAGCATTTCATCGGTGAGCTTGATGTCTGGCTCCCAGCCCAGGTTGCCTCCAGGCGAACTCTCGAACATGAAACCAAAATCTGTTGTGATGAATATGACATATGATAATTGTTAGCGTTTGTTCAAACTTGTGATGAACAAGTATCAGAAGAGTTATTGCTCTGAAAGGAACACCACAAGACAGACTCTTTCCCTGGCAGATAATTCAGTTTACGGGTACATAAATTTATCACTATTCAACAATCTTTCAGGAAATTATTTTTCACATATTTTGCCAATTTTGTTTTTCATCTGGATAAAAACATCATCCCGTTATAGATGAAAGAAGAGGAGCTGAAAAAGAGGGAGAAGAAAAAAAGGAGAGGAGGAAGAAGATAAAGAAGTAAATAAAGAGGATGATGAAGAAGAAGAAGATGGGAGGAGGAGGAGGAGGAGGAGGTAAAAGGCCAAGGATGAGGAGAAGGAAGATTGATAACTACAAAAAGAAAGAAGAAGGAGAAGGAAGGAGGAGGAGGGGTAGATGGGAGGAGGAGGAGGGTGCACAGAGGGGTAAAAGACTTACCAATGTGTATGATGTTGCCTCTGGTATCCAGCATAATATTTCCATTATGTCTGTCTTTGATTTGGAGAAGATGCCCTACCACACTGTACGCTGCCATGCTTTGGATGAAATGACGTCTAGCCTGTAGAATCACAAAATGAAAGATTGTCTCAGACGAATATCAGAGGCTGCTGCAGTCTATCTTGATGCCAAGTCAAAATGAAACTGACAGAACATTAGTTCTCTTCTCCTTGCACGTGTTAAAATGTTGTCAAATGATTTCATAGATGTTTTGTACACATAGTAATGTAGCACTATACATTGTGTAAAGCGTATTTACCTGATTAGGTGTGTGTGTGCACAGAAAAAGAATACATGTATGTGGATTTATGAACAAATTGTAAAATGCAGCAAAATGAAATTAGCTGTGATTAGACAAATATTTGGACTTTTTCAAGGAAATAAATCCAATACTTTTGGTTGCTGTTGATGTCTTGGTACACATAACATTAGCCGGATTTTACATCATCAAAAAACAACATTATATTGTAGCTCCTGTTTTAAAACAATTAGCTAAGACATCCTGCCATTACACATGACTTTTTGTTTGTTTATTTTGATGTTTTCTTTATATCTTTAATGTTTACCTTCTGGTATGCGGGTGTAGTCTCATCTCCATACTTGGTTAGGAAGTATTCATACATGCCGATGTCTGTCTGTCGGCCAAGCTGGTCACGAGACTTGCAGTCAGGGACACATTGGATCACTCCACACTGCGGATGAAATACATGTAAGAATAATGCTTACGGTATGTTATAAATCAACTATGTTAGAGTTTGATTTTGATTTGATTTGACTAGATCTGACATGACATGATCTGATCTATTCTGATTTCTTTAAATAAACACTGAATGCACATCTTTTCAATTAACTGTAAATCTAAGCATATCAGGAGCTCTCAGTAGCGCAGTAGAATAATGTTGGATAGTTTCTGCACTCTATAAATGTATTATTATTATTATTTCTGTATCCTCTTTTGATGAAAATATAAATAAGATTCTAATACAATTTTTTGAAAACATATTTACATAAACGTATTGGAATGATAAACATAAATTAGATGAATGTGACGGCTACAACCAAAAGCTGGTAGGTTGACGTGCAAGCAGCCCTCACCTATATATATTTACATCTGATAAACTGTGAAACCATACATTTTTAGTAATTTTTAATTGTTTGCAGGGCAAGAAAATTCTTGAAAATGGCAAAAATACAGTGTTGTGATAGAGTTTTGTGAGTCTGGATCATGTGCCATATCTTCTGGATAAGTGGTGACAATTTTGAAAAGTCACGCACATAAGGAAATGAGGCAACTTATAAATACAATTACCTTCATCAATAAAGTAAAGTCCGGATAGGTCTTCTGCATAATTATACAAATAGGAATCAAGTCAAATAGGACCAAGATTCAATTGAGTAATATCATGATTGTTGGTCATGAAAAGTATCGTAGTCGAGTGGTTTACCGGTAGGCACTTGATTTTAAATTCAAAGGTCGTGATTCAATCCCCGACATGGCACTAATGTCCTTTGGCAAGGCACTAATGTCCTTTGGCAAGGCACTAATCTTCATTTGCCACACTCGACCCAGGTGAGGTAAATGGGTACCTGGCAGGAATTAATTCCTTGAAATGCTAAAGGCGGGGTAATAATTAGTGTGCCTGAGAATAGAATTTCTAGATAGACGGCACAATGGAAATGCCTATTATTATTATTATTATATCATTTTTGCAGAGCGCCCTTACACGATGGACTTACCCCAGGTGACGTTGCTACCACTTTGTACGGGACCAGGTACAGGTTGAGTCCCACCTGATGAAAGATGTTCTTGAATAGACCAATCACCTGCAGCGCAAGCATGTCCTGCAACAACAACAAAATCAAATGAGTAAAGACGAAAGAGGTTTAGTTCTGTGAAGAATAGTTTTGTTTCATTTTTGCTATGTAGAGGTACAAGAGGTGTTGTGGTCTATTGAGTAAGTCACCCGACTGCAGACCACCTTTTATTCAAAATATGACAAACAAGTTTCCTTTTATCTGATCATGTGATCTCTTCTATTTCTTCCTCACTTGTCTCACTCTCATACTCTTTTACACAAGTATTTGCTCCGTCTTTTTTTCTCCTCCCCCTCTATCTTTCCCCCTTGTTTTTCTCTCATTCTCAAACTCTTCAACAAGTACTCTCTCTCTCTCTATCTATCTTCCCCTTCTTTAATCTCATTCTCATACTCTTACCCAAGTACATGCACATACATTCTCTCTCTCTCTCTTTCTCTACAAATTTTCCCTCCCTCCTTCCCTCCCTCTCTCACTCTGTGTGTGTAAAACATAAATTTGTCTCAACTCTAGGACTGACCTGTCTCACGTCATCTCCGACCTTAAAGATGCAAGCCTCCCATATCTGCGCTTTGAGGGAACGAGAAACGGCGTCTGAATCGAGGCCCTTCATACCAAGGTTCTCCAGCCCATGAACTCCGCACTTCTGCACCTTGAACCTGGCAAGGAACGGGGCCTTGGCAGCACTGAGGAGAACATTGAAGAAAAAAAAAACGAATCGTCAACCAAATGTAGTCTCCTAAGAAGGTGCTTTGATGGTAACTGAAAGTATATTTACACTTGAAAATTTCTTGGTAAAACTTTAATTGGAATTTTGGCATTTGCAATTGGGGAAATGGCATCTGACAACATTCCCCCCCTTTTGAGTAAGAAAATTGGGGAAAAATAACGAAAAAGAGGAAAGAATACAGAAAACAAGGGAAATTGAGGAAAATAAGGATAAAATCGGGGGGGGGGGGGGGGGAAGAAAAAAAATCTAGTAAAAAAAAAAAAAATCTGGAAAAAAAAAAAAAATTGGTAAACCGATTTAAATAAGGTAATTATAAGGCCTGGTAAGTTCAATTGATTACATATTGAAGAAGCAAGTACTTTACAAATAAAGATCCATGACATTTCTTGTTGTTGTTACCTCTGCATGGGAGTTCCAGACTTGTAGTCGATTTCCATGACAACGGCTTCAGGGTTGCAAGGGAGATAGCATCCAGGTTGGAGCTGAATGGTTGCTAGGGCTTTCAGACAGGCTGCTTTCCTTTCATCACCCTTGGGATATGGTCTGCAAAAAAAAAGAAATAAAGAAGTTCCTTGAATGCTTTAGCACCTTCTCACGGCAGCTCACCTAAAGCCATGGTAGTATTAAAGTGCTTTTTTATTAAAGGTGGGGTGACATCCAAATATAAGTTGATTCCTGTTGATGTGCAGGGCTGTATACAACTCATATTTTGTTATTCAAACATCTAAATATATTTCATAGATTTTTAAATATTTTTAGAATAATTTTCTCAGCCCTGCTAAGCTCCATCCTAAAAAAAATGTTCCAGAACTTATTTATCTTGTTATATCATCTGTCAATCATTAGTGAGCCAACAAGAGACAGTGGTATGTAGCTTCACCGGAACTGACCACCTGTTTACAATAGACCATACAATATCAACATACTACATAGGAGTTGCTATGTCAGACATACAGTAGCACCACCAAGAAAAGAAATGTAATGTGGAGGTGTTGTATGAAAGAATCCAATTCTTTAGTGAACATGTGCTGAGCTGGGGGAAGTTACATACCACTGTCTCTTGTTAGCTCACTATTGATTGACAGATGATGTCACAAGATGAATGAGACCTGGAGCATTTTTTTAGGGTGGAGCTTAGCAGGTCTGAAAACTTTTTTTTTAATATCTTAAAAATATGAAATATATTTAGATGTTTGAATAGCAAAATATGAGTTGTATGCAGCCCTGCACATCAACAGGAATCAACTTATATTTGGATTTCACCCGACCTTTAAAGCGTAGCAGAGTATATGTATATTGTGAACTAGCTGTGCTATATCAATGCATATATTACTACTCATGATGATGCCTCACCTGATTTCGCCGGAAATGGCTGTTATTTTGCCAAAGAAGTCAAACTCCCTCTCATAGAAGTCTTTCGCTGGTCCCGACAAGCTGGCTATGATGCCTTCAATCAGGGCCTCCAGGGCATCAGCAAACTCACCTGCATTTAATATCAAGAAATACCATTGTTTTCTAAAAGAATGATCAAATCATAATGCCTTCTCTAAGTTGGCAACATAATTTTTTTTTTAGTCCTTCAATTTAATAACTACTATACCTTTCATCAATCATTTTCTTTTTAAAGAAATTTCATAGATATTACAAAGAGTCAGCATTCAATAAGATTTTTTCCATTAAGTTATCTATATTTATCTGAATGCATCTCTATTTAAACAAAAAAAATTCTACACCATGAACCTTGTTTAGAGCTGTTTCTAAAATGAACACAAATCTGCTACTTACTGCTTGCTCATGTGTGATTCGTATTGATGCAACAAAATGAGCACACAGAATATGTGTATGTGCAAACCTACCAACCAACCAACCAACCAACACAAGCAAAGCTACCAAAATTAAGCGACAGTGCCTCAATTTATTTACCGTCTCTTTCCTTAGCTTCCTCGTCTTTGAAGATGTTGGTCTTCATGTTCCAGATGAGCTGATGGGCCAGGAGTTGGGACTTCTTCGCCAGGACCAGGATCAGCTCCGTCACAAAGCCAAACTGCATTACCAAATCAAAACAAACAAGCAAAAAAACAAAATAAACAATGATTAAGGCTCATTAACATATGACTTCGCAAATCTTTGTGGTATTTTGTAAATTGAGGATTAAAAAATTTGTGCATGGCACAAATTTTGTACACGTACAAACTTACCTGTGAATTATAGGATAAATTAATGATATAAAAAAGAGAAAATTAGACAAATAGTGTATTTTTTACAAGCAATAGTAAACACTGGGATTAGCTAATTGAATAGCAAATGCAACATGTAATGATTGATATCTATTTCTTATCTTCTGTAGAACCTTAGATTACATTTTTGCTCTATCCATCCCCCAAAATCTCAAAGTAGGTGAATAGTATTTGTTCATTACTTTTTCTTGAATAATAATGCAGCAATATTTCTCTCTCTCGCTTTACTTTCATCTTCACTTTCTTTCCTTTTTAGTTTTTTGTTTGTTACATGATATATGATATTATATTGATGGTATTTATTATGTACATGTAGCTGTTATATCATCATATTGATGTTATTGTGTAGAATGTGCAGGTTAAAGATATAGACCGATAGTGGTAAAATTGTGGTTCAAGGGTTTTGGGTGCAAAATATCCATTCAATATTGTTTAAATATTGCCTTCAGAGGTTTAGATGGCAATACTTCAACCTAAATTTGCAAAAAAGCAGAAATATATGCCCAAATGTTCAATATTGAAGTGCATTCGCAATATCTATCCAGGTCAGATCGATATGATAATTTACCAAATATATCAATTAGTACCGGTAGGCGGTTTCCCGGCAAAACTTGTATCATCACGTATTAGACAAAATAACATTTCTTACATGATTGGTAATAAGAGCTTCCATCTTATTTTTTGAGAGGGGGGCATTTCCAAAACTAGTCTATACCTTTAAAGCCCCACCGCACTAGTTTCGCCAGGAGGGATTAGACCTCCCTGCATGGTCACTGACAGGTGGTTGTTCTCATCGAATCAGCTCTCAATTAACATAAAAAAAAGAGGATCATGGGGGAGCATTTGTCAACGATTAGGCATTGTTTGCTATATAGAGGGCACAGGTAGCTATAAGTAGTGCAGTGGGGCTTTAAGAGTAAAGAGTTGTGGATGACTCACCGTATCGTATCTGACAGCCTGTACTAACTGAGGGACATAGAAGAGCAGGGCCTCTGGCGGGTAGTCCTGCAGCACCCTGGTGGCATACTGGGCCGTCAGGGGGTGCGGGGGGTACTGCTGGGAGAAGTACGACAGGGCGGTGACAGGTGGAACGGGCGCCCAGCATAGGATGTGACTCAACTGATGAAGAGGATGGATGAGATAAATAAATGGTGAAACAAAGATGGAGGATTGCCAAAAGGAGCTGTAGGATCCATATACACGTATCAGTTACAAAGGACAAATGTTCTTGTTCATTTTTGGTAAACCCTTGAATGCCTTTTGTTAGATATTTTAGGAGGATCATCATCAAAAGAGACCTATCGAATGAAAGATTTTGTGACAAATCACATTCTACAAATTCTCTAGATCATACAATCTTGAGCCAACAGCTTCATTTTCTGTATCCTACTTCTCCAATTTCTACGATGATATATTCTAAGAATTCTAACCATCCATGACCCTGATCTTTAGACTGCCATTTTGCTTTAAGCGTGTTCTCATTTGTGATTCTATCCATCCATGGCAAACTTTGCATTTCTCCCCCCCCCCTCTTTTGGGGGGGTTACTAAGTGATTATTTGATAATTTGTGAGATATTCATAATTTAATTATCAAATATCAAATCAAAGGTCAAATATATGCGTTTTGTCCTATGCACTATAGGAATGATAATTATACTTGAAGCAGAATTGAGAAACACAAACTGACCTCTGCGACATCTGCATCCACACTATGTTCTGTGACCAGGAAGTGAATGGCACTTGGGAGGTCAGAAACAGCCATGGGGTTGAGCCGCACCATACGCGTCACCTCCTTGACAAGGCTCTCAGAAGACTTGAACCTGATGTAAAAAAAATAAAGACATTTGATTAGTCATGTTAGAGTAAACCAAGGCACATCTTTCCAACTGCTTTTTACTAAGGGAATGCAATCGATAT
Organism: Strongylocentrotus droebachiensis; assembly: GCA_035222895.1. Lineage (NCBI taxonomy): Eukaryota > Metazoa > Echinodermata > Echinoidea > Camarodonta > Strongylocentrotidae > Strongylocentrotus > Strongylocentrotus droebachiensis. The sequence continues at coordinate 11,021 of JAVYIG010014140.1, forward strand.
TAAACAATCCTCTTTGCTCTTTGCCTGATCTAGCTGGCAAAGGCCGGCTATCGTTAGCATCAGGGCATCGTTTCATGAAATCGTCACAAGTACATTTTACCTATATTCTACTAAAACACACATTTGATTATAATACACATGTTTCAATGGGATGTCGGCGAATTTGTAATTATTATGGTAATGTGAGATGCATGCCTGCCCTAACTGGCTTGATTCTGGATAGGTTAGAGATCCATTCATCCATTTATCTATCCATCAGTTCAATTTATCCATTTAACCATTCATCCCTCCATCCATCTAATCGTACATCTATTAATCTATCTACCTATCAATCCATCCATCCAACCATCCATTTATCAATTCGTCCATTCATCTTTCCATACAGCATTTATCCATCCATCCATTCATTCATTCTTTGATCTACCAATTCATCCATCCATTCATCTATCTATCTACTATCTACAATCCATCCATCTATCCATCCATCCATCCATCCATTCATCCTTCCTTCCATCTGTCAACCACCCATCATCCATACATCCCTCAATCACTGACATCACTCACCTGACTGGAAGCTGACAAGCCAGATGAGGGGACACCTCCCAGGCGAGATGAGCAAAGTCCCTCCAGGTGCGTTCATTGGTAGGGGTCTGGACCCTCCAGTTAGCAACCAGCTCCTCTCCTGGTAGCTTGATTTCTGAGTTGTCTAAGGGATTACACCAGCAACACAACCTCTCTATCTCATTCACCTGATAGAAGAATAAAGAAAAGTCATTTCAAATATTTTTGTCATCTTCTCATCAGTTAGCAACCAGCAGGTTGAAATCACGAGCATGGATAGATATATTCATATTCTTTTAAATCCAAAAGGCATCATTTATCTTACTCCAATATAGATTCATCTTTATTATGAACAGGAGAATAACAAAGAAGACAATCCCGGAGCAATATGTGACTTTTCACTTGAGATTAACGACCAGTATCATGAGTCTATGTGCCAAACATATGTAAAACATAGAAAATAAAGATATTTTTGACACCTTCAACAATCACAACTTTGCTTGACCTTTCCAATTCTATTATTTAAAAAAAAGATAAATTCAGTTGAATATAATTCAGCTAAGCTAATTTTCACATAAATAAGATTCAAAAGGTACCTGTAAAATCTCATCTAAAATGTTCATACATGAAGGCAGATAAAGAGCCTTATTAAACTTGTACAAACATTACATCATTCTACCACAATCTTTCACTATCTAAGAAAATAAAGTCCAACACTAACTAGATTAGTTTGGCTAAAAGCACAACTATTATCTCCCTAAAAAATAGTCATCATTTGTTGTTAATTTTGGCCCAAACTTGTTGTCTTCCATCTCTTTGTCTGATTTTTCACTTTTCTCTCTCTCTCTATGTGCCATATCCTGAGACGTTGGCGACCATGGATTGCCACAACTCTCTGTCCCATATTCTATGAAGTAATTCATTCTCCCCGAGATCAATTCCACATTCAGAAATCCCACTCCTTAAGCTACTCATCCACAGAATCCTCCTTCTACCCCTACTCCTCCTCCCCTTGATTCTTCCAGTCAGTGCAAGATTTTCCAAACCATTCTTCTGTATAACATGGCCCTAAAATCTCAGCTGTAGACCTCTTATATTATTCAGAAGCTATCGTCTATACACTTTTACGGAAGAATATTAAGGTGAGGGTACATACCAGCAAAGAGAGGATTAGATTCCTTCTCTTCATGTACTCCTTGGCATACTTGGCTCCGACCTCGCCGCTCTTCCTGGTGACAGATGACCTCTTGGACACGATGGACATGTTACTGGACAGCGGCATGGTGTTCATCCAACCCTGAGGGCGCCCTGCTGTTGGCCTGGCGTTGAGGTACTCGTTGCTGGCTCGCAGGTCGGCTGGGATGATGCCTAGTGTGTGGACATCCTCGGACTCTGCAGGTTTGGGAGAACAGTGAAATGTTCCAAGTATTTAAAGCTTATGGTTGATACCGGTCCATTGTATATACAGCTCATCAAGTGTTTACATTAAAACAAGGAAGAAAAAAGAATACAAAGATTAAACAAGGCATGAAAGATAGACAGTAAACCTGGAAATATGTGTGCATAGCTAAATTCTAGTGTTGTGATTCATGAATCATACTATTATGTGAACCTGAACCACTCATTACATTTTCTAGCGTGGAAATATGATACGTCCCATATGTTTATAAATACTTTAGAGAACTCAAGTTTGTTTTTCATCACTAAACGATGTAATACTGATCAATTGATTGATAGTGAATTCTAAGCTTTCTACTAGGTAAATTAAGCACTAGTGACATCTAACAGATCAAGAGTTATTTTATTTACACTGGCATGTATTACAGTCAAACCTGTCTATAGCGACCACCCAAAGGAAACACAAAAAATGGCCTTTGAGGACAGGTTTCTTTAGTACATGATTCAATGAGAAACCAATTTCAAGGGAAACAACAAATGTGGCTTTTGTAGACAGGTGGTCACTAAAGCAGGTTTGACTGTACCTCTGTCAAATAAAGTAATCATGCATGCAAAGGGTGATCTTGGACTACAGTGTACAACTGTGTAGGCTCTCATGTATTTCTTTTCTGCTAGCATAGTATGGTCTCACCATTATAAAACCAACAGCAGGAGCAGCAACAACAGCAACAACAACAGTAACAACAACAACAGCAGGAGCAGCAACAACAATAACAACAACAACAGCAGGAGCAGCAACAACAGTAACAACAACAACAGCAGGAGCAGCAACAACAATAGCAACAACAACAGCAGGAGCAGCAACAACAGTAACAACAACAACAGCAGGAGCAGCAACAACAGTAACAACAACAACAGCAGGAGCAGCAACAACAATAGCAACAACAACAGCAGGAGCAGCAACAACAGTAACACAGTAACAACAACAACAGCAGGAGCAGCAACAACAGTAACAACAACAACAGCAGGAGCAGCAACAACAGTAACAACAACAACAGCAGGAGCAGCAACAACAGTAACAACAACAACAGCAGGAGCAGCAACAACAGTAACAACAACAACAGCAGGAGCAGCAACAACAGTAACAACAACAACAGCAGGAGCAGCAACAACAGTAACAACAACAACAGCAGGAGCAGCAACAACAGTAACAACAACAACAGCAGGAGCAGCAACAACAATAGCAACAACAACAGCAGGAGCAGCAACAACAGCAACAACAACAGTAACAACAACAACAGCAGGAGCAGCAACAACAATAACAACAACAACAGCAGGAGCAGCAACAACAGTAACAACAACAACAGCAGGAGCAGCAACAACAATAGCAACAACAACAGCAGGAGCAGCAACAACAGTAACAACAACAACAGCAGGAGCAGCAACAACAATAACAACAACAACAGCAGGAGCAGCAACAACAATAACAACAACAACAGCAACAACAGCAATATCATCTACAACAGTATTGACTAACCTTGTACTACAGCTGTGGTACCTCTGAGGTACTTCTTCTCCGCCAGCATGGCATGGAAGAACTTGATGAGAATACTGATGTCTTCCCTCAGCTCACTCACAGACTGGGTGGGGCATACTGGAGCAACACTGCAATATATATGTAGGATGAGAAGAGTCATATACCGTGAAAACAAGTGGGATGAAGCTGAAAGTGAGTACTAGATAGCTAATTAGCATTTGGGTTGGCTGTTGTTAGCAGCATACCTTTACTCTTGCATTTGTATCTTGTTTTGGGTCATGTTTGAATTTTGCAATAGCATTGCATGGTAATAGTAAGCCTTCAATGTTTGAATATATTATTTCCCTGCACTTTAATAAACAGTATTTGTATTCAAAATTTACAATGCATGGCTATAAGTACATAAAATCGTTGGAAACAATTATTCTCTATAAGACACCATGATGTACCCCTATCTATGGTAGAATGCTTGACGCTGGACAGTTATCACTTTCATCAAACTCATGTGAAACAATCGCTGCAAATTAAATTCACACCTCTAATGAAGAAAACAAATGTAAGAGATAATACACATTTGTTGGTCAAGTTTGAATAAAAAGATGCATGTATATCGTCCTTTAGATTAAAAAAATAGAGAAACTGTTTATTAAATCATAAGACAAAAATGACCATAGCAAAGTCACCTGAAGAAGTCAAACGCAGCAGAGTAGATCCTTTCTCTCAGGACGTTCTTGCCCGTACTGCCGGGCAGGATATCCCCCTGCAGGAGAGACAGCCCCATACAGAGCAGGCGGAAACGGGGGCCCATGGCTGCGATGTGCCTGGAGAGGGCGCCCTTTGTCTGACCGACCTGCATGGGGAGGGAGCGGTGCAGGATGGAGATGAAGATCTCAACCACGTTGATGCTGCTGTACTTGATGCTCTCCAGGCGCTGGTGTAAGAACTGCAAAGAGAGTGTAAGAGTGATGACAATGATGATGATGACTATTACTAATGATATAATATTGGACAGCTTTGAGTGTGATACAAGAATATATTGTCATATCAAGAGCAATATAGTATCACACAAAAACAAAGCCATACAATGTATTATTATTATTATCTATCTTGCTGACTAGCGAAATAACAAAATTTAACTCGATAGTCAAGCAATATTGTATTGACAGTTTAAGTTCCCGGATGACAGAGCAATACAAAAACAATATTGATCTGTCATCCAGGTACTGCGCTAAAGATATTAAATACACTGGTTTATTGTACTACTTGAAAGCCTAATATAGATAATAATACTTTTTACTATTATACCTTTTTTGTACTTTGTAAATTCCTACCTATCCCTAGTAGGATATATTACAATAATTACTTTTCTACGTAAATTGTTGTCATTATATTGTAGAGTAAATATTACTTATCCATGTGATACATTACTCTTTTCATGTGAAGTGCACAAGACTAACATATGTATCATGTTATTGTTGATGTCATTGTTTAATATTTCCAGTATTAATTCTTAATTATCATTACTACTATCATCATCAACATCATTATCATCATCCTTAATATTATGACTATGGTACCTGCGTCCAGATGTGATGTGGAGTAGCGTTTGGGTGTTTGGGTTCAGGGACATCATCGCCGCTAATGGATGCCAGAGGACTAGGATCTTCAACATCGATAGAGAACAGACCAAGTCTGTTGTCCATGCTCATCTGCCACGCTCCAGCCATCTCACGCATTAACTATCAACAAGAAAAAATACAGTAAGTATTTCCTATTTACTACATGTACCTGTACAATAAAAGCAAAACTTCTATCTCTCATACATCTTGATATGTCTAAATCAATGTTATTTACCATCTACCACATGTTCTTGTAAATTGAAAGTAAAGCTTTTATCGCTCATACATCTTGATTTCTTTGGCACCAAATTAATAATTTTAAATGTCTCAATTTATTGGGGCATTATAAAACAGGAGCTCCCAAATTCCTTCTTTTTGGAAAGGCACTAATGAAGAAATGATAACAAATCATTATGTCTATGCAATGTACATGAAACATGAGACAATACACACACAAATTTCAAGAATCCATTTTACAGAATGATTGTGAGGAAAGTTTGGATCAAATAATAAGATTAAAAAAAACAACATTGTCCTGGGATAAATCCACCTCTAGGAGGTGAACTTCGGGCTTTCTCAGAATATCTCTTCTATCCTGTAGTTTGTTTGTTTCTCTTTACCTGCAGTTCCATGTCTGATCTGGCGGCCAACAGCCATTCCCAGCATGCAACAGCCTTCTCCATAGCGTGTGTTGTGAAGAGCCTGACAGGTGCCCTACATAGGCTATACAACAGGTATCTATCCACACCTTGAGGGTATCAAGTGAATCAATGAATGGATGAATGAGCAAAAGAACTTTATTACCAAAACTTTATCTTATTGAAAAATAGAGTACACATTTGAAATACAATTCTTTGGCAATAGGGCACTGCCTGACCTGGTGTGGCTCCTTTAATAAACAAATTACATAAAGTATACTTACATTTAAATGGTGCATATACCTTGTGACATATATGAATGACAAGTCACATGTGTACATTATTGGTTTTTACTTGCACGTCCACCGTTTTATTGTAAATAATAGACATCATTCACTGTTTTGAATTACTTCATGCACTGTCACTATGCCAGCACGTTGCACGGACATCCCAGTTTAGCTGTATGATAGCTGCCATCGGGATTATCTCTACAAGTAACAAGTAATTATTCAAATGGATTACATCCCTCGATCCCCCAAAACAGTTTGTAACAAAACATAGACGGAACTGTTTATAAAGCAGGTCTAAAATATTAATATAATGTCTTTATCTATTTTTCCTTGATCCCTACATGTATATCTGTTTGTCTGCTTATTTACCCATCTGTCTTCTTGTCTGCTTCTCTGTCTCCCTCTCTCTCTCTCTCTCTCTCTCTCTCCCCTCTCTTTGTGGAACGCTATAAAGTGCTTTGTGATGCTGATACTTGCTATTTCTGTCCAATCACCTTGATCTTTCTTTCCTTCTATCTTCACCCCCCCCCCCCCCCCCCCCCCCCCCTCTCACTCTTTCTTCCCTGTCATATCTTCGGTCATCCACAATCTATCATTGTTGCCTGTACTTTATTAATAATAATAATAATTTTCGGCTTTGGATTCAAGCTTACCCGCACACAATGTATGCACATTCTCAACTCCCTTGGGAGAATTCCAGTCAGGCATCATTTTTACAAGCGCACATTTGCTCATCTAACTTTCGCATCCTACCAGGTACCAATTTAACACCTGGGTGGAGAGTGGCAAATGTAGATTAACATCTTGCCAAAGGACATAAGTGCCACGGCAGGACTCGAACCCTGTACCTTGTGATCTGCAGTCGGGTGACTTATCCACTAGACTACAACACCTCTACAATATGAACACCTCTTACCTTCACTTGAGATGAGGAGAGCACACACTCTGAACATGGAATTAGTGAAAGCATCTATCTTTTTGGAATCACACGCCTTGTCAAGCTGTTTATTCAGTACATGAGATAGACTCAAACCTCCAGGCCCTGCGTCGGTGTAGATTGCTTTCATGCCTGATACCTGAAAGAAACGTTAAACAGAAGGAAAATGGTACTCTGCACTTAAAGTGACTCAGTAACATTGCCTCAGATACTGAAACAAAATCCTGGATTTAGCTCATGCTGCAATCATAATTATAAACCTGTAGGTCACTCAGGAATCCAATGACTTTTACCAGCCGATCGCCTGTCTGATTTTCAAGATATATATGATTGGAAATAGAAATTAATTTTTTTGTTTTCCTAAAGGTTTTTACAACACTACAGTCTATTGGGGGAAATGAGTATGGTAAAACCGGTCACTCAAAGATTTGTACTTTTTAAAGGTACTTCACGATCATTTTGAAGCGCAATTTTTTTAGGGCTTCAATATTACACCATATCACAGACACCGATAACATGTAGGGCCATGCATTTCAGATTTAACATCGATAACGATGAAAATTGCAATTGGAGTTAGACAGTCTAAAGTTATGAAAGAGTTCAATATGAAGCACAAGCTCATTTGTATTTAGTGCATTTAATGCAGTAATACGGGGGCATGAATCATGTTGCAAGGCCTTTTTCTATGTTACTTAGGAAATATTTATTCAACCTTCTCTTAAAGGAGAATCTATATTACCTCTCCAGCAAACCTGCTCCTTAGGCTCATCACTGATACAAAGTTGGCTGACTCGCTGGTCAAACTGTCGGTACCCTGTTGAAAAAAAGATTATGATTTATTCAAAGGCCTGCTGCATTCCACCCTCAAGCAAAAAAACACCACCAACAACAAACTAATAAATAAATACAGTCTGTATGGAGCCAGACGGGCATTAAGTCTGTGTTAAAGTATAGGAGATCATAAATGTGCGTGTAAGTTCTTATCAAGAAGTTGGAATGGAAATAGATCATAATATTAAAAGTTACATTCCCAATTCACTGGAGTAATCATATATTTGTTTCTTATTGTGTCAATCAGCCCATGTGGCAAAAAGGTTAAGACCTTTGTATCTTTCAGCAAAAGGCATTTATATGCAATCCTGTTATTATCATTACAATCAGGGAGACTTCCATAATGCCTTTTAAGTGGTAGAATGTGGCAAAAACAAATACAGTCAAGCCTGTCTATAGCGACCGCCCAAGGGAAACAGAAAAAAGTGGTCTTAGTAGACAGGTTCCTTTAGTACATGTTTCAATGAGAAACCATTTTCAAGGGAAACAAAAAATGTGGTCTTTGTAGACAGGTTCTTTTGGTACATGATTCAATGAGAAACCGTTTACAAGGGGAAAAAAAATGTGGCCTTTGTAGACAGGTGGTCTTTGTAGACAGATGGTCTTTGTAGACAGGTGGTCACTAAAGCAGGTTTGACTGTATTTATGAAAAAAAGGATTTCAAACTCACGGAGGTGAGTCCCTTGTTGAATCCTGCACACTGTAGGGCACTCTCTGTGGCAAGCTCCAGGGTGCTACGCTGTGAGAGACTGTCCGATGAGTTCTCCAGATGGATGATGTACTGCTGGATGTGAGAGCGTGTTGCAGAGGCCGCCCACTTCACGGCCTCCTGGAAAATACCTCCGCAACGGGCCGCAAAGTCACGGACAATGCCCTGTTTAATCAGAAGATTACGATTATCATCAAAATCATCATCATAAATGAATAATTATCAGTATTATATTTGTTGAATCAACACTTATACAAATGCAATATATGTTCAAAATAAAATTGTTAAACAATTTTCATTTTACTTGTACAAGCGATTACGCCTTTTCTTCCTATTGATATTTTTGCCACTTTTGCTATGTGCTTTATTTAATTTAAAGATATAGGTTTAGGCATAGCTATGCATTGGTTGTGCAATGGCTGAGTGGTAGAGCAGTGGTCTTGTAACTGTAAGGTCTGAGATTTGAAACCGTGACGATGTGCTACACATTAATCATTATGACCAAGCCCTTTGGAGAAGACTTAAAGCGATCAGTACCCTGGTTGCTTTATTTACAAGCATACACGTCCTATCATTAATAGCAGTCAGGTAAAACAAACCATCAGTTAAACAAAACAAGCAAACCATCAATCAATCAATAGTGATACATCCAAGTTACAAGTAGGAACTCGAATTTAGGAAATGGAACGCTGAGAATTCTTTTTAGCCGTACCTCTCTTGATTCCTTGGTGTCCATGACTGTGAGCATGAACCTGCCCTTGAAGACGGGGAACTCTCTGACCTCCTGAAGACTCTCCTCTGCTGCCGCCTTGGACAAGAGCTGCAGGAGATCTAGCATGCTCCAAAGGACATCACCATTCCACAGTAGCTGAGGAAACCTGATAGAAACAGATGTTGCAGGAAAGTGAAATGAACAGGTTTACAGATGATAAAAGAGTAAAATATCCATTTTAAGGACTACACCATCCCACAGTAACTGAGGAAACCTGATAGAAAGATATCCCAACGAGAAGGTACTAACTGTTAACAGGGTTGGTGAAGAATTAAAATATTGAGACCTTTCAACAACATTCTCAAGATGTTGAAGAAGAAGAAGAAAGCGAAAAGAACAGAGGAGGAGAAAAAGAAAAAGAAGAAGAAGGACAAGAAGAAGAAAAGGAAAGAGAAGAAGAAGAAAGAGAAGAAGGAAGGAGAAGAAGAAGAAGAAGCAGAAGAAGACTAGAGTGCCCATATCTGCGTGATTCTGATAAAACACACAACCACACAAAATATCAGTCTCTATTACAGCAACTGTATGTGTATAATACACATTCACTAACAAACAAGCTGAAATAGTGATAAATGTCTGATATTGGTACTCTTCATCCACAAGTCTTGAAATGTTCTTTTGGGTCTGAAACCCCTATTGTGCGTAAAGTGAATGAGTGCCCATACACAGGAACCTTTTTTTTGCAATGTCAAATTGACACCTCTACTCTTTATTAACAAATATTTCAGCACATAACTCTCTAGAATATAAGGAATAAGATGAGATCATGCACATGGTGAAGTCAGTCAGAAATGTTTATTACTTTCAAGAGAAATATGGAGAGTTCAGACATATGGCTCCCCTTCGTTTTAGTAGTAGTAGTAGTAGTAGTAGTAGTAGTAGTATAGTAGTAGTAGTAGTAGTAGTAGTAGTAGTAGTAGTAGTAGTAGTAGTAGTAGTAGTAGCAGCAGTAGTAGTAGTAATAGTAGTAGTAGTAGTAGTAGTAGTAGTAGTAGTAGTAGTAGTAGTAGTAGTAGTAGTAGTAGTAGCAGTATGAGATGCAGCCTTACCTGTCTACAAGTCTTGAAAGGTATTTATCAGCAACCTTCCTGATCTGTTTGAGGACATGGTTGAACTTGACGAGCAGGAACTGAGCATGATGGACCAACTCCTTTTCCCTCTCCTCAGTACGGGGCTAAAAACGGTACAAACACAAACAAGCACTGGTGAGGCGAAGTTTGTTCCAGTTTTATTTCATCAAAGATATATGGTTAAGCTTGCTATTGGGTTTTAGATTAGGTTAACGGTTAAGAGTTATTTTGGAATATTTGGAATTAAGATAATAGTGTTGGGTCCAGGGTTGAAGTTAAGAATTCAGTTCCTGTAGGAAATTGACAGTCAAGCAATTGTCAACAAAAAATGCAACACTGTGCCCCAAGACTCTGAATTATAAATCAAATGACATCTGGAAACCACTCATCAACAAGTACATGGACACGCCTCCACCGCCTACACTCCCGGGGCCATGTATAAAAAAATTGAATTATACCATCAATCGTTTAAGTCAATTGTATCTCCAATCCTGCAGCATTTAATTGTATCTTACATCGATCTGTAGCATGATACAAATCCTAAGTTACTACCATCATAAAGTTCGATTTATCCAAAAAGATTAAAAATTAATTTATATATTACAGGGCCTTCAAGTGCTTACCACAAGAAAAAAAATTGGTAATAAAGGGCATTCTCACATTCAACATTTGTTCAGACACAATGTGATAAACCGCTATGTTTTGTTCTATTTATTTAAGCAAATGTAAAAGAAACCTTACCATTTTGGCCTTGATATCCAAGAACATGTCGAAGACCTTGTCGAAGGATGCCAGGAGACACTGCCACATGCCAGCCTTGTCCTTGATGATAGCCTTGTCTTCCAGGTAGCTGAAGACTGCTGCGAAGCTGGTGGGGACGGCGTTACTGACCCTCAGGGTCTCCAGCCGATGGACAGAGAGCAGGTAGGTACACTGGGCAAAGTTGAGCTTGTTGACGATGACGGTGACCTCTGGGGAATGCTCCATCAAGCCCAGGATGTTCTGACGGAGCTCGTTCAGGTCGTTCTGGTTGGAGGACAGAAAGCATGAAGATCAGCTTTGATTTTGATTCATCGTTCGTTCGTTCGTGCAAAGAATATCAGGGAGTACATCATCTAGATAGGAAGATCCTTATTGAGCCAACAGATCGTCTCATCATCGAGCTCACGAAGTCCGGAAGCGCCGTGGGGGGATTTGTAGATCGGACAATCATCAATGACATGATCCATAGTTTGGATCTCTCCACAGGCGCAGTTTGGTGATGATTCAGCTCCAATTTTATGTAGGAAATATTTGATTCATGATTTATTTGCACAAATGCTGAAAGAGCGAGGATATATTTGTAGGCGAGTATCCTAGACAGCCCATGGCTTTAGGTTCTGTCCAACGGACTTATTCATGAAAGTTCAACAAGAATAAGTTTAGAACCTCAGAGGGCGTTCTTGAGGAGGCGCGAAGGCTCATTGGAAGAGCAGTCATTTTGTAACCGTGATGTTTGTTTGAAATCAATTTGATATGCTAGTGTCCTTTGGTAAGGCATAATTCCTCATTACCAAGGCCCTTGGAGAGGACTTAAAGCTGTTATTCCCCTGGTTGCTTTAACTTTATAGAAGCATACACTTGCTCTCTTAGCAGTCAGGTGAATCAAACCTATGATGTTAATCAAAATGTTATCTGCTGGACGTGAGTTTGTTCGTACAAAATGATCGCAGAGGTGAAAAATATCATAAAATGTTAGAATAAGGCATGGTCTTGTATGCAAGCCAAAAAATCACAAAAGTGCAAAGCAGATAATAATAATAATAATAATCTTTTAAAGTCCACTCCAAATTTTATTTTGTCTAGCAAGTTAAAGTATGAAGGTAGCAAGATTGGGCTGTAAGTCGGCAGTACTCCATTTGGACTTTATTTGGACTCAACCATGAATGTGAAAATCAGTACAATACAATAGAAGAGTGGAGTGTGACACTCACATATGTCATGGTTTCGTTCCTGAGAGCGGAGTTGTACTGTAGCTCTGATCTCAGATGTTCACCAGGACTGGATGTAAGGAGGGGAGACTTTGCTGCGATGTGACAGACTCCCTCGTACCACTCTTTGGGCCAGAGACCTGTAACAGAGAAGAATGGTATTCTAACGATTAGTTCTTGACTTATCTCTCTTTATTATGTCCTTTGGCTGTGCATGGTGTAAGCAGAGTATTGACGTACAGTACACATTACATGTGTAAAGAACAGTTCCATGCAGTGTGCCTCATTCAAAGAAAAGTCAAAGAAATAGTCATAAATGTTTAATCTAAACAAAATACAATGTGTGAACAAAGACAAAATAACTGAACTATTAAAATATGTGTGTTGCTAAAACATCGCATTGTAAAAGCAAAGCTAACAAAAGACATTGTTTTACCAACATATAGATCTTTGAATTCATGAAATGAATTGTATGCAAGATTAAAATACAAAGAACATTTTAAACTACATACAGTACACCTGCACAAGTCAAGTACTATTCATTTTTGTTGTTGTAATGTGGGTTATCTGAAAGTCTACTTTGTTTTGAAATCATTTCACGTCATACCAGTTTTAACTGTTAATCGGTACATAACTTTTTTTTAATTTTCAACAGCATTTGTTGGACCTCACAGAATACCAGTAACGCTGAACTGTAAATGGTACTAAATCGCTTGTCTGCACAATTCAACATTGCTAAATGTACATGTAATTGTCTTATTCACAGACTGATCATTGCTAATAAGCAAGCCACGTAAATGTACAAATGTACAAACAACTGAAGCCCACCATACACGATGCAACCTGACTACGATCCAATTTTTAAAGAACTTGCAATAGCATTCGCTATAAACATTCAGACACATAAAATATTAATAATCGAGGTTCAGAATACTTCAAAGGAATATTAAAGCTTTCTTTAGAGATCGAAGCTCATATTGGCTAAAAATCGAAGTGACATCACTTCAGTCTTGTGATTGTCTACGCTTTGAAGCCAATTTGGCATTCACACAGAATAGAAGTCATAAATTGACTAAAATTGTCACTACCATTCACACCCTCAATATTATGATGTAATTTGTTTAAATTCCCATATCCATTTCACATCGTTCTTTTTAAAATCAGATCGTAGAAGAATTGTTTAGTTCATTGTGCGGTGGGCTTGCATTTACATCTGTCTCTGTGCAGTGAATAGTCTGTTTGGAGCTACATGTAGGAGGGCATCAATTTATTATTTTGCCCTTCTGGCTTAAAACAGACAATATGCCAGACCCATGAGTACTTGAAATCTGAGGTGCATCACATTTTCTTTCATCATATATGTAACTTCTTTGATTACCAATTTGCTTGTACCATTTGTCCAACTTTTGTACCATTTGTTCAACTTTTAAGGTTTAATTTCTTTAGGAATCTTCCAATTCTTGTTAGGCTGATTACACAATCTAAAAATATATGATGGAATTTTGTGTCCCTGAGTAAAATACAATTGAAATTCATTCTAAAATCATAGTTATCAATAATGGAATATTAGCACAGAATACTCAGGTGTGTCAATTCTTTGAAATCAGATATCCAAGCAGATCTTCAAATTTCAGTCACATGCAATCACAAACAAACAAATCAAATTAAACTAGACTCCAGGCAAAAATTTCCTAACAGAAACAAAGTAGTATCAAACAAAACATGTTCAACAAAATAAAATCTTCAATCAAATAATTTCATTCTCTAACAAGACATACAGCTGTACAAAGTGCACAAGACAGCAGAGTACAATTCAGTACCCTAAAAGAAAATTCTAAAAAATACTCAACAGCTTCCAAGCAAAATATTAGCATAGGAAAAACCGAGCATTCACATTCATGTCTAAAATGGAACAATTCTATCATACAATGGTATTAACAGACAATCATTTGGGCTATTCCTCAAGGTTGTATGATTGAGTAACTTGCAGGGTTAATTGAGGGTTGGGTAAAGGTTATGTCAATGGTTATCCTATCCAATGACCTTTAGGGAATGTCTGTCTTGTTTGCATGTTTTACCATGGAAAGTCCTCCTTTCGTCCTCCTTAATTATTTGTATTATTTTTTTTTTTTTTTTTTTTGTTGAAGACGATGTCCTTGATAATGTTGAATTTTGTTATTATCATTATTATCATATCATCATCATCATCATCATCACCACTATCACCATCATCATCATCATTATCACCATCATCATAATCATTGTCATCATCACCATCACCATCACCATCATCATCACCACCATCATCATCATCATCATCATCATCATCATCATCATCATCATCATCATCATCATCATCATCATCATCATCATCATCACCACCACCACCACCACCACCACCACCACCACCACCACCACCACCACCACCACCACCATCATCATCATCATCATCATCACCACCACCACCACCACCACCACCACCACCAACACCACCACCATCATCATCATCATCATCATCATCATCGCCATCATCATCACCACCATCATTAATACATGGACGTGGCTGGTTTTCAACAATAGGACATCCCAAGGGTCATTAGACAAGGATTCCATTGACTTAGGTAAAACTAAGAACAAATTACAGATGCAAAGGGATGGAATGTAATGCAAAGGCAAACATTAACATCATAATTTTTTGTTTCTCCTTCTTCTTCTTCTTTTAAATCTTCATAGCACAAGAGAGCAAATTCATGGCATCCTTAGCTTATATTTTGCTTATCTATTATTCTAGCCAGTTAGCATTGAGGTACATGCACGTACACAGAAGGCTTAATGTGTTCATATACATCCGATGTGAGAAGAGATCATAATTTGATATGTATTTTAGATAATTTTTTCTCTTTCTTTGAATCAAACACATTTTGAAATGGATGTCATTGTGGACACAACCCCAATTGACCAATGACTCCCTGTAAATACTTTTATATACAATGCTTCATCTAACTGGCATATGACATATCTTGTGATTATCATCTTCACAGAGAAACATAAACTAACTATTAAAACGCTTACTATAAATGTTCGTGACGTGACAGTTTATCGCAATGTCAATATTTACCTTCTTTTAATGACAGGGGCAAGGAAATGAAAACATAACAATGTAAAGGAATGGTAGAAAGGAAAAATAAAATGATGAAAAACAAAATAACAAGAACCAAAAAATAAAAATAAAATAAAAATGTGGTCATACGGCGTGTAGTTTGAGGTACAATATTCCAAATCTTGATACCTGAGGGAAAGAAAGGAAAATCTGATAGAAAATAATCACAACAGAAAGGAATCTCCAGTTGGAAATAGGGTTTCACTGGAGTAATAATAATGGACAGGGAAATCAAAAAAAGATATGATATGAATGTGAAAAAGTATATAAAAATACACATCTACAACTAAAGGCAATCTTGAGGTCTTATAACTTTGCTATATTGTCAAATGTAACCATCATTTTTAATTCTCATATCTGGACCGAGAAAAAAGTATTTAAAAAAATTGCTGAAACAAACATATTACTGAAAAAGACCCACACACACAAACATGAACACATGAGAAAAGACACTAGATTGTCATATGAACAAACCTAGATTTCCTCATTTGTATGCAATATTCAAATCTTCTTTTTCCCTGCTGACTTTGTTTCTATCAATTTTTTTATAAGTTGCATCATTTACCAGACTGCATTCAAATGAATACTAAAGATAAGTATTGTGATAAAACAAATTATAAAATATTTGAATAAATGGGATTAATTGCATAGGTTCAGGACATGAGGTGACAGTAATAAGATAATTCTAGAAATATAACACAAATTAGCATTGATACATGTAAAACCATAGCTTAAAGCCATGTACCGTATTGCTTTATATCACAATTTAAAAAATAGTGATAATGATAATTGTAACATTTATATAGCCCTTAATACAATGTTTCCTAGCACTGTACAATTATGAACCCAGGTACCATGATAAGGCAATCTGAAATATATTTAAAGTTAAACTTCTTACATGTAGCAGGAGGTACACGAACAAAAGAAATAAATGCTGATTCATAATATGGAAAGGTGCTATGTAATTTTGTGATTTCAAAATTTGCTCATTCTGATGTTTCACTTTGTTTTTATTGCTGTGGCCTAAAATGTAATCTGACAAACAAATGTGGGGCCTTTGTGGGGCCTTTGAAGCAATACTGTACATGACCTTAAATTACACATTCAAGTACTGTAAAGAAATATTACATAGACAAAATACTTCTTGGGAAAGTAAAGGAAGGAGAAATACACATACATGCAATATTATGCTTGTTTGTAAAAATGAAAATGGGGTTAGAAGGTGACAAAGAAAAGGGACAGTTTGATACAGTAACATAAGCAAAATACACTAATAGTAGTAGGAGAAAAAAAAGTATAGTGATCTGTGATACTTGTGGAGAAGAAGAAGAAGATGTCATGGTTGTTGTAGTAGTAGTACAAGTAGTAGTTGCAGTGGTAGCAGTAGTGGCTGCAGCAACAGCAGCAGTAGTAGTAGTAGTGGTAATAGTAGTAGTAAGAATAGTAGTAGAAGTAGTAGTAGTAGTAGTAGTAGTAGTAGTAGTAGTAGTAGTAGTAGTATCAGTAGTAGTAGTAGTAGTAGTAGTAGTAGTAGTAGTAGTAATAGTAGCAGCAGCAGCAGCATCATAAGCAGCAGCAGCAGTAGTAGTAGTATTACCAGTAGTGGTCATTGTAGTAGAATTGGTAGTAGCAGTAAGAGATCGGTAATGGTGATAGAGTATAATACAGTATCCGCACACAGCAAATATAGGGGTAAAAGTATATATGAAAACCTGCAAGATAGTTAGTCAATGGTACAGTATACATTTACATGTTGGATAAATGAATTGCAAAGTATAAGGGGAGCAAAACATAGATGTACAAAAATAAAGAAAGGAGAAAAACACAAGGATGTGAAGGACGAAAATGACAAACTGAGATTTGGATCATGAGCCTACTTACCAGAGTCCTCCACAGCAAACCCCATGACCACACAGTAAAGCCAAAAGTCCCGGAAGAACTTGTGAAGACGAGGCTTTGGGTCCTGGATGGGTGGCAATCTCTTGATCAACTAAAATTTACAAAGAAACAAAGTCAGTCAGCATGACACGACATCAGCCATGTGGTGCTATCTTGAATACAAGCATTTATTACATACAAAATGTGGTGAGAACAAGATTGCAGTTGATTTTTTTCGTTATCGGTCATCTTCACACAAGTACACTATGTACCATATTGCTTCTTGATACCTTATGGTATGGATGAAAACCTATAAACTTATTTAAATTTTAAGGATTACAAACATTTCACTGTCAAAAGGTATTACGTAATACATTTGTATAACTTTTGTTGGAAATTCAGCCATCTACAGCACTAAAAAAGTAGGGAAAGGGGGGTGGGGGGGGGGGGGGGTGGTGATGCTGATGCAAAATGCAACTATCTGTCCCAGCTCATACAGTGTATATACAATTACTGAAATAATTGTAGATAGTATTACTATAAGAACCCATAGTTTGATCATCAGCAAAACTTAAGAACACAATATTTCAGCAATGTGGCAGTAGTGTGTATTGTCTCATTCAGTTTTCCTCACTGGTGTACAATACCTCCCCAAAACATCACCGTCCAGTATTAAGTACTCTTTGCTAACTTTTCAGCTTTCCTCATCTCCCTTGTTAAAACACACACTATACATCCTTTCAAGAAATGCCGATTAAGGTCTATTTATATCATTTTACTACAGAGTGCTGGAATAACCATCAAGTACAGTTAAGACATACCAGGATTTGACTCAAAACTATTCTTAACAAGTACATACATGTAGATATACAACTACACATCGAACGATGTACATGAGAAGAAGAAAACAAAAACACACACAACAAAACAAATGAACAAAAATATATAAAAACAATCAAAAGAAACAAAAGACAAAGTTCACTTACAGTTGCTAGGACAGGAATAAGGATGCCCAAGCTTCCAGCACTACTGGAGGCCTTTATAGCTGTGGGAGCCCTCTCGCTGGCTCGCTTGCCCTCTAGCCCAAGCTGAACAAATAATTCAAGTAGCCGGACTAAGAGCTCCTGCTGTTCGTTCTCCCCATCAATGAATGCTGCTATGTTTGCAAGGGCATTAATGATGGCCATGGAGCAATGCCTAGAAAGGAAGATATCAAGATGGAATATGAAAGAGGGTTGGGTTTAGAGTGAGCCTTGCTGTTCGTTCTCTCAATCCATGAATGCTGCTATGTTTGCAAGGGCATTGATGATGGCCATGGAGCAATGCCTAGAAAGGAAGATATCAAGATGGAATATGGAAGGGGATCAAGCCCAGAAGCAGCCACACTCAGCCATGGTTTTATAGTAGCAGCCTGTTCACACTATACAAAATATGTATGAAACTCGTATAAAAAATGTATTGTGAACAATCATTGTATTTTGAAAAGGGGCATACAAACTAGACAACATCATCTTATAAAGAAACTGCTTTTGAAGAGGTCAATTTAACACAACAATCAGTAGTGCACGTTCAAGATGAGCCCCGCCAATTACATTAATACAATTTGTGTACAATACGTTCAGACTAGATCCTGATTCGTTATTGAGTTTTTGTTCAAAACAATGCTCAAACATGCATTTCTCTATAGAACATTTCTTTATATGATGTTCAAAATAGAAAAAACGTAATTACTTGTATAGCTATACAAGGATCATACAGACAGCCAAACAATGAATTTTGGTAGTCTGAAAGCAAGGTAAATCTCTGACTTACCTGAATCTCTGTGAAGCCTGTGAGCTGTTAGGTGCATAATCAGATGATCCAGCTTCGACACTGATCTGAATAAACATATTCATCACCTCCTGTGTTACAGCAGCCTAGGGGGAGATAAAAGAGAGAAACAAGTGGGAAATGACAGCAGTAAAGTAGAGAGGAAAGTGAAGGAAAATGAAAATGATACATCAGGGGGGTATTTCTCAAAACTTGTCATCAGTGACAAATGACAGTTTTTGTTATAAGCAGATTTGTCACTGATTTTTGTCATTTGTCATTGAAAAAAGGCTTTGTGAAACATCCCCCTGGACACGGTCTCATAGAAGGGCGATTGATCAGAATTGATAGCAAGTCCTCAGCTCGCAAATTTACAAACTCCTATTTCTAAGGTACAGAGGTGCGGTTGATATTTTATATGTGCGATAGTTATCTTTCAATCAATTTGATCACACCAGTTTAAAAGATTAAGATAAATGACCTAGAGGGCATATTTTCACACTTTCATATTATCTGGCATCTATGACATAATTATTGACCATCTAATATAAGTATGAGTAATATTCTTAATGCTAAATATATTACTCATTGCGGATATAGTATCGAAAATAATATCGCTAGTGATATTCGTTTGTCTCGCAATGTGGTCAATAAGGAATCTAAAAGATCACGACGTTTCGTATGCTACTGCAATACTTCGTCAGGTGATAAAAACTGTTGTAAGCAAGGGTCTTTTATACTTTACGGGAGGACCGTAAAGCGGTCTAAAATTCGATCGATAATTGGAACAATAACGCCCAATGCCTATTGGTCGACGCACACGGTGATCGACCAATCACCAAGGCCGCTGGTTCGGCCGCTGGTTCGGCTGATGCACCAGGCCTATTGGCCGACGCATACGGTACTCGACCAATCAACGGGCCGCTGGCTCGGGCCGTCTGCTGAATGGAATCGACCGTTGTTGGCTGGCAGGACGGCGAGTGTCATGGCGGCGTATCGTCCGCATCCAAAATTCGGGGATATCGATCCCGTTGTCTCTGTTGAAATTATTAGGATTGAGACGGATATTGATAGCTTCTTTTACCCTCCGTGTATACCAATGCCGTTCTTGGGAAAGGCATTGAACCCCGTCCCAGTCTGGTTGATGCTGGTTGTCCCAAGCATGTTCGGCTACGGCTGAGTTGTCAGTTCGACGGAGTCTGACGTCCCTCTTATGCTCAGTGATTCTTTCTTTTATCGGACGGGCAGTTTCACCGATGTAGGATCTATCACATCCTTTACAAGGGATGTTGTACACAATGCCGTCCCGTCTATGTGGAGGAATTGGATCCTTGGGGCGTGTAAGTTGTTGACGTAGGGTGGTATCTGATCTGAAAACCGTTCGAATGCCATGGCTCTCTAGGCGGCGCTTGAGTTGTTGGGAGACCCCATCAATGTACGGCAAGACTGTAAAAGTCTTGTATACCTTCTGATCCCTGGGTTCCGACGATCTATTCTTGGTATTGTGTATAAAACGGCGTGGGTAACCGTTGAGACTCAGGGCACTGCGAACACGGGTCCGTTCTGTGGACAGACAGAAGGGGCAGCCATGGGCAGTCCAGTCTCGGCTGTTGTGGCCAACCTATACATGGAGAGTTTCGAAGAAGAAGCGTTGGACACATGTCCCCTCTCTTGCTTGCCTCGTGTTTGGAAGAGATACGTAGATGACACCTTCATCATAGTTCCCATCTCTGAAACAGATAAGCTACTTAAACACATGAATAGCCTTGAACCAACCATCCAGTTCACATCAGAGATAGAGTGTGAAGGGAAGATAGCATTCTTAGACACTCTAGTTCATAGACACGACAACCATAGGCTCTCCACCTCAGTCTATAGGAAGCCTACCCACACAGACCAGTACATAGCGTTTGACTCTCACCATCCCATATCGGTGAAGAGAGGTCTAGTGAAATGTCTATTTGACAGAGCTTCACGCATTGTGACAAGTCCACAACAGCCATGCACAGAACGGACCCGTGTTCGCAGTGCCCTGAGTCTCAACGGTTACCCACGCCGTTTTATACACAATACCAAGAATAGATCGTCGGAACCCAGGGATCAGAAGGTATACAAGACTTTTACAGTCTTGCCGTACATTGATGGGGTCTCCCAACAACTCAAGCGCCGCCTAGAGAGCCATGGCATTCGAACGGTTTTCAGATCAGATACCACCCTACGTCAACAACTTACACGCCCCAAGGATCCAATTCCTCCACATAGACGGGACGGCATTGTGTACAACATCCCTTGTAAAGGATGTGATAGATCCTACATCGGTGAAACTGCCCGTCCGATAAAAGAAAGAATCACTGAGCATAAGAGGGACGTCAGACTCCGTCGAACTGACAACTCAGCCGTAGCCGAACATGCTTGGGACAACCAGCATCAACCAGACTGGGACGGGGTTCAATGCCTTTCCCAAGAACGGCATTGGTATACACGGAGGGTAAAAGAAGCTATCAATATCCGTCTCAATCCTAATAATTTCAACAGAGACAACGGGATCGATATCCCCGAATTTTGGATGCGGACGATACGCCGCCATGACACTCGCCGTCCTGCCAGCCAACAACGGTCGATTCCATTCAGCAGACGGCCCGAGCCAGCGGCCCGTTGATTGGTCGAGTACCGTATGCGTCGGCCAATAGGCCTGGTGCATCAGCCGAACCAGCGGCCGAACCAGCGGCCTTGGTGATTGGTCGATCACCGTGTGCGTCGACCAATAGGCATTGGGCGTTATTGTTCCAATTATCGATCGAATTTTAGACCGCTTTACGGTCCTCCCGTAAAGTATAAAAGACCCTTGCTTACAACAGTTTTTATCACCTGACGAAGTATTGCAGTAGCATACGAAACGTCGTGATCTTTTAGATTCCTTATTGACCACATTGCGAGACAAACGAATATCACTAGCGATATTATTTTCGATACTATATCCGCAATGAGTAATATATTTAGCATTATTGATCGAACATACGGGCGCCCTGCCCTGAAACTGATGCGTAGATATGAACGTTGTAGCAAGAAGGTGGCCCGGTTCACCAATCACTTAACCTTTTTGGTTCGTTGCATTAAAGCATCCGTGGTCCCCAATGACCTACGGATTAAACCCCCGATGCGTACCATGGGGGCAAAGAAGGCAGCTGAAACGGCATCCCGTCGTTTCTTAAAAGAACGGATTTTTCTAACCAGACGCACTCTTGGCTCGGCCAAGACCGAATATGAAACTTTGAAGGCCGAAGTCATATCGAACTTAGTCCCCCAACATAGCGATGAGATAGTGAAGGTTAATGAAGATATCTACCGAGATGTCTTCATGAAATGTAAAACGAGACAACAAACGAAATTTGATAAACTTACACAGCCAAAGTCGAGCAGGACGGTGCCCTCATTAGCGAATGAGGAGAAGTGGGTTATTAACCTATCCTCTAGAACGATCACTTCTTCGGAAGAAGAGATTCTTAAGAAAGGCCTCGGCTTTGCCGTCTCCCCTAGACGGATTCCAGCTACCGAAATAATTGCGAAAGTTGAGACAGCGGTCAAGTATCTTGATGCGGAGTCGGCCGACGCCGCCCGCAGAGATGTAGACAACATCCTACAAAAAGCACGCCCCCCTAAACACAACATTTCGAAAGAAATGCACACCGCTCTCAAAACTTTGAAGGCTGATGATAGTATTACTATTCTTCCAGCCGACAAAGGTCGTGCCACAATCATTCTAGACGCCACAATATACCATGAGAAATTGACCGACTTATTGGAGTCTGGTCCGTATCGTGTATTAAAGAAAGATCCCACAGATCGTTTGGCTCGCAAGCTTACCAACACCTTGCTGAACCTAAAGAAAGACAATGTGATGGATGAACCGACCTATCGTAGACTGAAACCCACACAAAAGCAACCTCCTAGAATATACGGGTTACCCAAGATACACAAACCCACAGTACCATTACGACCTATAGTGTCATGCATAGGCTCCTTTGCCTATAACCTCTCAAAGTACCTAGCTGAAATTCTGTCTCCGCTCACCGGTTTGACTGAATATACGATTCCCAATTCGAGTGGTTTTGCAGAGTTCATAGCAGAGCAAACCATCGGTACTCAAGAACGCATGGTTTCGTTTGACGTAGTTTCACTCTTCACCAATGTACCGATTGAGGGCGCATGCAATGCTACATTGCAACGCTTACAATCAGACAGCAATTTGTCTACCCGGACCGCACTCTCACCGGAACAACTCACTCAACTCCTCGAGTTTGTTCTACGATCCACATATTTTCTGTATAAAGGTTCATACTATGAACAGACAGAAGGGGCAGCCATGGGCAGTCCAGTCTCGGCTGTTGTGGCCAACCTATACATGGAGAGTTTCGAAGAAGAAGCGTTGGACACATGTCCCCTCTCTTGCTTGCCTCGTGTTTGGAAGAGATACGTAGATGACACCTTCATCATAGTTCCCATCTCTGAAACAGATAAGCTACTTAAACACATGAATAGCCTTGAACCAACCATCCAGTTCACATCAGAGATAGAGTGTGAAGGGAAGATAGCATTCTTAGACACTCTAGTTCATAGACACGACAACCATAGGCTCTCCACCTCAGTCTATAGGAAGCCTACCCACACAGACCAGTACATAGCGTTTGACTCTCACCATCCCATATCGGTGAAGAGAGGTCTAGTGAAATGTCTATTTGACAGAGCTTCACGCATTGTGACAAGTCCACAACAGCCATGCACAGAACGGACCCGTGTTCGCAGTGCCCTGAGTCTCAACGGTTACCCACGCCGTTTTATACACAATACCAAGAATAGATCGTCGGAACCCAGGGATCAGAAGGTATACAAGACTTTTACAGTCTTGCCGTACATTGATGGGGTCTCCCAACAACTCAAGCGCCGCCTAGAGAGCCATGGCATTCGAACGGTTTTCAGATCAGATACCACCCTACGTCAACAACTTACACGCCCCAAGGATCCAATTCCTCCACATAGACGGGACGGCATTGTGTACAACATCCCTTGTAAAGGATGTGATAGATCCTACATCGGTGAAACTGCCCGTCCGATAAAAGAAAGAATCACTGAGCATAAGAGGGACGTCAGACTCCGTCGAACTGACAACTCAGCCGTAGCCGAACATGCTTGGGACAACCAGCATCAACCAGACTGGGACGGGGTTCAATGCCTTTCCCAAGAACGGCATTGGTATACACGGAGGGTAAAAGAAGCTATCAATATCCGTCTCAATCCTAATAATTTCAACAGAGACAACGGGATCGATATCCCCGAATTTTGGATGCGGACGATACGCCGCCATGACACTCGCCGTCCTGCCAGCCAACAACGGTCGATTCCATTCAGCAGACGGCCCGAGCCAGCGGCCCGTTGATTGGTCGAGTACCGTATGCGTCGGCCAATAGGCCTGGTGCATCAGCCGAACCAGCGGCCGAACCAGCGGCCTTGGTGATTGGTCGATCACCGTGTGCGTCGACCAATAGGCATTGGGCGTTATTGTTCCAATTATCGATCGAATTTTAGACCGCTTTACGGTCCTCCCGTAAAGTATAAAAGACCCTTGCTTACAACAGTTTTTATCACCTGACGAAGTATTGCAGTAGCATACGAAACGTCGTGATCTTTTAGATTCCTTATTGACCACATTGCGAGACAAACGAATATCACTAGCGATATTATTTTCGATAGTAATATTCTTGTTGAACAATGACAGCACAAAACGTTATAAAGAGATATCATCATTTTAAAAATCAGTCACTTTATTGCTTCATCTCACAAAATATGTAAATCAAGTTTAAATCCATAAGTCCATTCATAACTACCATTGGAAAAAAAAAAATACATATGATAAACACAAATATAAATGATAAACACAAACACAAATACTTACACTTGTGCAGGAAAAAGATTTTGATATCATTATATTTTGTCTCAGAAAAATGAATCTATGTGCTTACATTTCCAGCCAGCACCAGGCAACCTAGCATATCCACAATCAGCACATCGAGGGAGGAAGGGGGTGTGCAGAACCGTTGCTGGAAAATCTGCTGGACACTCTCGATGGTACGAGTTGTTTCGCTCAAAAGAACTGCCACGTGGCCCATCGCCAGGATGGCATTGGAGGAGATGAGGGTGGAATCGCGATCGCTGGCTTCCGCAATGTACAGGGCATTTGAGACAGATGCTAAGAAGGCTTGAATGCAATCGGGATCTTCAACGAGGCCAGAACGCAGCGATCTGATTGGGTTTGCAACAAAATCAAAGTAGAAATTGCAGAAGTTACATGGGCAAACAATAACAACAAATATGAAAACAAAAAAAAGAAAGGATCAGTGAGAATCTACTACTAATTCCCAATACCAAACTTTCATTGACAATATCGACTATGTTTATAAGTTCTCACATGTATCACCTATTATTGTCATAACCTTTTATATTTGCTTTTGGTTTGTCATTCAAAATAGATAAAAGTTTAACTACATTTAAAATTCATTGTCATGTTTACCACTAAAAATTTGAACCAGATGCTATACTTCAGCTCAGTCTAAGTCAGGTTTAAGATTGTAAGATTTTGCGTACACATACCTGCAAAGGTTGGACATGGCCGCATTCCTCAGTCTCTCGTACGGATGTGAACCCTCCCCGACACTCTTGCTGCTCCTACTTCCACCACCACTACCGGTACCACCACCACCAGCACCGCGCCCATCCTTCCCAACCCCAGCCCTCTGGAGGGTAGAGTCCATGACCCTGATGGTGGGTCCGGCACTCGACTTGCTGCTCTCGACTTCGTGATGTCTGTGGAGCTTGACGATGATGCGGGATGGCCCCATCAGAAAGTCTCGGAGGGAGCTGATGGTGGCGTGAGCAACTGTCGGAAACTTCTCTGCTAGAGTGCCCAAACCCTGGAACATTGAATATTGAATATTGAAATCCACATTCATTTCCTTGTGATATACATTGAACAGAATTCAGTAATCATGCAAAATGAAGAGAGGAGGGATTGAGTCAGCTTCTTTTCACTTTGAACACTAACAAAATTGAAAGTATACATTATTCAGAACTTAAATTTATCTCTAATACCAAATATTTCTAATGTTTCTAACATCATAGAGTACTTAAACATTTTGTTCACAGTATTTTATTTGCCTCTCTGCAAGGTCGATTGCCACACATGTAATTTTCTGACAAAATAAGTCACGCAAAAAGCTAAAATACAAGGTTTTCATGAAGATGTTATTTGTTTGGCATATAAACATTTCATATACATTGAATATTCAAATCAAGATTAATGTATGATGTACCTGCAGTGAGCACAGAAGCAGTGGCATATCAGCTATGAGTTGCTTACTGCCAGCACTGGAATGCAATTTCTCAGTCAGCCTTGAAATAAGACTATCAGCACCTAGCATATAAAACATAAAGGAAAAAACAAACAAAAGAATTGCATGAAGAATTATTCTTACCCATATGTAACAGTAATCTCATCAGAAAGTATGACAATATTTTTGTAGATGACATCTGATATCTACATGTATTTACAGTACCGGTAACCTGAATATTTTAAAGAATAAAATAATAAAACCGAAGACCATTACGATAAGATGGATTTTAATTATTTTTTTTACTTCTACTTGTTTGACAACAGTCAATGTCTTTACTGTTGTCACTACATGATAATTGATTTGTTTGATATCTTCCAGTTACTGATTTTCGAAAGGATTTATATTTTTTTCTCAAAACCTGGACGTGCACGACAATACATTTTTCCACCCAAACTGTAGGTGGGCTTTAAACAGCCCCCCTCCATGTTGCTAATTCATGCCGGAATAATGAACAAGATCACTACCTGTTTCATCGTTAGCTGCCCACACAAGAAGGTCCACACACGTGGCATTGGCCCTGAGCGCCAACTCTCGAGAATTGAACCTGCATGGACCACGGGTGGCGCTCTCCACGCTCAGATCCTGCAGCTCCGTTTGGCCCGATAGGAAGAGTTCTCTGACGAATGCATGAACCTCTGTCTGGAAGCCAATTGGCAGTCCTGAAATTTGGTACACAAGGGAAAATTCACAAAATAATCCTTTTTGTACTAAAAATTTTGTGTATTGAATTTTGACTGGGCATTCTTGTATAGTTGTTAGATTGGTCATAAAATTAAGTCCATGATAATAAACTTCAAAATGAGGGTACCTGTTCCATCTAGGTGAAAAGAATGTAGCTATTCATGGTCCAAACAAATAATTCAACACTTACATTCTTGGGGTGGTATTTGCATTTGTATTTGTCACCCATGGCATAGTAGAGGCTCACAATTGAATATTATAATGAAAACAATAATTATATGGGATGATTTAATAGACCATTTGGATAAAAAGTTCAATATCATGATGTAAACAAACATTATACAGGAAGCATGATTAGACCATCTGGATTACAATTTCAATATCATAATGAAAATAATAATCATACATAGATATGACCATCCGGATGTATTAAGTCCTTGATAATAATAATAGTTTAAAAAAAAATATCAATATTAACATTGGGATGCAGTGCAAGGAATGGTACAATCATATGCACCTTGACTTCCAACTGATCAAAAACGTCTATTTAGGACTAGCATTTGATTCTGCAAGTCGTGTTTGATCCCATTTTTCTCCTAGAGTCAGATCCTTTACCTTTGTGCTGTTGAAGTAGATGTCTGAGTAGGGAGACCAGAACAACATTGATGACTTCACTGTATGACTTGTACGGAAGGGTCTTCTTTGATCCTGGCTGAAGGGCGTACTGCTGGGCCATCCCATCAAGACTCTGTAACAGAGTTCCACTGATCATCTTCTGGCACTGAGAGAGAAACAAAACATGTTTTACATCATGATCACCTTTCTATCACGTCAGGAGTTGAGATAAATATAATTTTGTATCTTTTTTATGACTAGTCTAAGTTTCCATGTGAACACACTTCACTT
The DNA here is from genome assembly GCA_035222895.1 of Strongylocentrotus droebachiensis. NCBI lineage: Eukaryota > Metazoa > Echinodermata > Echinoidea > Camarodonta > Strongylocentrotidae > Strongylocentrotus > Strongylocentrotus droebachiensis. Next base: position 39,229 of record JAVYIG010014140.1, read on the forward strand.
TTCATACAAATCCAATTAAAATCATACAAGACAAAATCAAGACAAAACAAAGTCCACTTTTGGGTTGTTATCAAATGTGCTTGCAAGGAAAATATAATAAACATACATAGAATTACAATTTTGAAAAAGGTGCAACAGCAAAAGCAAAACACAAGGACAAATTATTATGAAATAAAGAGGAGAATATAACAGTATAATTATACCGGACTGTAAAATTAAGTGTCATTAGCTGTTGACACAATGACTGTGAAAAAAATACAGGCCTCCTGCTAGATTCTTCCTAATAAGCATTACAAACAAAATAGCTCTCCTTTTACATGACCAGCCTAAATTTCAATGTCAAAACCTCAACTTTTGTATGCATTCAACTATAATCACATAATACTCTTCCCATGTAATGATACAAAAAAAGTATTTTGAACCTGTGTTTCCTAACCTAATTACTTACCACATTCAAGATGGTCTGCAGCTGTGGAGTGGTGAGGTCGAGGGAACCCACTTGAGCTCCATCGCTCCCGCTCTCACAAGTCTCCGTGCTGATACCGAAACTCGACCCCACCACTGTCAGCAGATGGCTTGGTCCCTCCGTCGCCCTCTCCTCTCTGGAGTCGTCTGCCACAGGCAATGCGTCCTGTCGGCTCCCTTCGGACTGCCGGAGCTTCTGCTCCATGACGTCGGAGACGATGAGTCGGAAGGAGCTGTACATAGGAGACGTCTGGTCCAAACCGGAGGAAGGGGGAGGGGTCTGGGAGGTGGTGTGCTTGGATGAGGGGTACATCCGACTGAGGAGAGAGCAGGATGGGTCCTGGCTGCTGCGCCCTATGGCACGGGACATCCCCAGGAAGGCGGGCATGACATGCTTGCATATAGCAACTATTCAGAAGGATGAAAGATACAAATAATATTGGTTTAACAGTTTGATGTTAAGCCTCATTCAGATATAAGGAGGTTAAACTGCGACAGGTTTTTTTATGATGACATAAAATGTAATACGCTTCACATTTCTGTATCTTGTAATACAGAGCTCCTGTTGGGTCCAAGCTACTGTAGACTCCACGTCTTGGTTTTTACTTGCACGTCCACCGTTTTATTGTAAATAATAGACATCATTCACTGTTTTGAATTACTTCATGCACTGTCACTATGCCAGCATGTTGCAAGGACATCCCAGTTTAGCTGTATGATAGCTGCCATCGGGATTATTTCTACAAGTAATTAACAAGAGCTAAGTGACTACGTGTGGGACCTTTGATACATGCAGTTGCTATTCATTCACACATAAACGAAAGTAGCTGTACCCTTGTATCCCAATTAAGGCCAATCAATATTTCATAATCATTGCATGGTCCTACATATTCATTCAGATGCTGGTCTGTGGCAACCAATATGTTTATCCATGATTATGTCTTTCATTACCTTGAGGATGTTCTGATGGCTGTTGGCAGATCCTGCATAGTGCCTGTAGAACTTCAACTAATGTTGACAAAATCTGAAAGAACAGTTAAACAAAATAAAGATCAGTCAACTTTCCAAAGAGGACACAGCTTGCAACAAAATCAAGATAAATATATGTAGATTAGATGAGGTGAAGTACGATGGAGGGACCATATATTATGCACTGTTTACTGAGGCAAACAGTCTTTTAATTTAATGTCTTCGGGCAAATTCTTTTGTTTATCTTAGCTATACATTTTCTGAAGTTGAATTGTGCAAAACTTATGACAGACAAATAACGAGTAAAAATATCAAGTAATTTTTCGGAATCGGTGTAAAAATATCTTCAACAAATGGAAAGGGTCCTTATTAGTGCACATGCAATAAATGTATGCAAATCTTAATTTTGTGGCTGAATAATGTAAATTTCACCTCGATTCAAACTTATTGATAATATTACAAGAAATACACAAGAATAGTTTGGCAACCCTCAATAATATTCTGGTTGCTCAGTCATCTCAGAAACTGTATAATATAATAGAGCCTGTCAGAGATTCATTATATGTAAAATTCATTTACCATTTGCTTTCCTTGATATATTAAGAGTGTGTGTGTGAGAGAGAGAGAGAGAGAGAGAGAGAGAAACCTAGTATTTACCTGATCTCTGTAGTGTGAATCTTTGGTCGCTATGTCAGAAAGGAGAGTTGTGATGGTGAATGCAAAGCGCTCACTCATTGGTAATACTGCAAAGACAAAAGTGAGTGATAACAAGTGGGGTGAATTTATTGAAATAATTATGTCAACATACAAAAGATATGGCTTATTATCACATTTAAATGAGTGTATAACCTTTAATGAAACTATACTTCTTCCGGTACATATAAATGCCCCCTTTTTTCCCATGCAACATATAAAAAAACCTACAGAGAATAGAAACAGAACTACATGAAACCTGTCTAAAAAGACCACCCAAAGAAGACAAGAAAAAAAAAAAGTGGTTTTTGTAGACAGGTGGTCTTTCTATACAGGTGGTCGCTAAAGCAAGTTTGACTGTATATGGAAGATTACCTGCCAGTAATTCCATTTACTTTCAAACAGTCAAAGGTCACTTCATGAAAGTTTTAACGAATTTCGAATATATCGGGTTATTCGCTAATTTGTATTTTTCAAAATGAATACAACTTGTATTTGAAAAATATCACCAGGAAAAGAGTTGTTTAAAAGAATGAAGAAAAAACAAGCAACACAATTGATGGTTCCTATCAGCAAGTGAATGGCTACAGTGGGTGTTATCCACAACAGAAACTGTACCCTCATACCTCAAAATATTTTACAGCAAAAACTAAAAGAAATCTCACAAAGCAAAACGATGAATAAAGTCTATTTGTATACTTTTTTGAGTTTTTCAGACAAAGAGAGGAATATATGGTTCATAAATTTAGCTTGATGGAAAAAAAAAAAAATCAAAGCAGAAATGTTTGATGTTAATTCGTTTTAGTGCTGTAGTCAAACGTTTAATCGTCCGGTATCCGACCGCCCATGGCGGATTCCGTTTTAAATTGGACGGTTTCGTTTTCCTGTTTTTAATATTTTTTTTATATTTTTTTAATTTTTTTATTTATGCCCCTCCACCTGGCACTATGCCTGGCAATGTCTCCTAGCTCAGTAATCTGTGTGTTGACTCACCACTCCGAAACTAGAACAACACTCCAATTTGTCTGTCATCTTGGTTTGAAAGTAATCTTTGTAATAGATCTCAATATGTAGTTTATAATAATAATTCATCCAACTTTTACACACGGCGTACCACAAGGTTTTATCCTAGGTCCTCTACTGTTTTTAATTTACATTAACGATCTTACACATTCTTCTAAAACGACATTGTTACTATTATTTGTGACAAGTTCACAAGCACAAAGCGAGGCCTTCAAATGCACCTCGCAGTAAAATGAAAGTCTTTCCCGCTTTTTCACACGGACCTGGCTTCCTGCCAATTTTTTTTTTTGTTGTTATATTTTTTTAAAAATATTTTTTTTTTAAATCGTTTAACCGAAAACCGTCCGGTTTTGACTGGCGGTTAAACGGAATTGGAGATATCTGTGATGTTACAGCACTAATTTGTTTGGTTACTTCTTTATGATCCACATTAATTAGTTGTAAGTTTCTTTAAACTGATTATATCAACCATGAACTGCATATGTCAACATGTTATATTGGTTTCTTTTTAATGTTTGAAAATTAAAATAAATAAAATGAAATGAAACATAAAAATTGATACAGTTCTTCTTACCATCAATAACCCTGTATCCTGTTTCTTCAATCCATTGTGCATTGGGTATGCATCTCACAAGACTAATGAAATATGGAATCAACTCGTCTTTGAACTGCATGAAAATAAACAGACAAAACATTAATTTGTACCAAATATTTATCAAAAACAATTTCTGCTTCTCTTCTCAAAATCACAAAAAATATTAAGGGGAAAAGACAATATTTGTGGGAGGTGTAATACTTCATCATATTCTGATTCTGTTAATCTTGAATAAGACC
>JAVYIG010014141.1:0-43208 GCA_035222895.1 Strongylocentrotus droebachiensis
TTTGATTCCGCAACCCATACCATAATGGTACGTATCTGGTCAGGGAAAGAAAAAACGGGTCATGGAGAGTCATGGAATTTGGTTCACAAATTTGTATCTGAACCCTTTAGATGTAATAACTATCTTTAAGTCTGATAACAAAAAGCTTTAAATGTCCCACTGGTTAAAAAAGAAATGTAAACTGATTGTATGTTTGTCATGTGTCTATATCTGTGTGCTATTTTTCAATGGAAATAAGCATATGAATGAAAATAAGGAAATTAATGTATGTAATTATGTAAACATGTGTTTGAATTGCTAGGGTACGTGCAGGGTATGAGCGACCTTCTGTCACCGATGCTCATCATAATGGATGATGAAGTAGAGGCCTTCTGGTGCTTGTGCGGCCTCATGGATGATCTACAGCTGGTAAGAAGCAATTCTTGTTTATCTTCATTATTTATACAGTTTATGCCACACAGATAATCTCCATGTGCCAACAGTAGGCCCGTCTTCATCAGCTTGAGGTTGCCAAATAACTCGCTATTTTAAAAGTTCCTATCTCTAATTATCCAGCTAATTTGCGTTTTTGTACTTGGCTTTTGTATGATGCCAAATAAATTGAATTGAAATTGAATAGTTCATTGCACAGTCAAATGTGGCAATCATGTTTATGCCCAATTGGTCAAACAAAGCTGATACACATTTAAGGAGCAGATATGTTCGGTGCTATGTTTGAACTTTATATGCCACACAAATAATATCCCTGTGCCACACTGTATATCTTGGAAAGATGCAATGTCTACCCAAGCGCGTAGCCAGGATTTCATTTTAGGGGGTTGGTAGTGAGCACGCAAAGCGTGCGAATCACTTACAGAGCGCGCGTAGCGCGCTCCCTAGGGGGGTGGGTGCAGGGAGGGGGGAGTTTCCCCCCCCCCTCCCGCTGAGCGCGAAAGCTTTGACGTTTCATTGCATTATTAGAGAAAGAAGACAATTTGTTGGACCGTTCTCGACTCTTAATCCTTATCTAAATTCAGTTTCTTTTGACGTTTCATTAGAGAAAGAAGACGATTCTTTGTACCGTCCTCGACTCTTAATCTTTGTTTGAAACAAGTTCCCCTTCCTCCGCGCGGAAGCTTTTACGTTTCATTAATTATTAGAGAAAGAAGACGATACGTTGTACCGTTCTCGACTCTTAATCCTTTTTCTTTCTACGTCCTCTTCCTTTCTTCTTTTTTTTTTTCTCTCTTTTTTTTTTTGGCCGGCGTTTTTTTTGGGGGGCGACCGCCCCCACCACCCTCCCCTGGCTACGCGCCTGATTATTTAACTGTTTCCAGTGCAGATTAATCTAATGCTGGTGTTTAAAATCGAGACCGGAAATGGATACATTTGCAAAGCCATGCATCCCAGATTTTACATTGTTAAACGATGCCTTTAATAATGATAATGACAATCATAATCCGAATCATAATCATCTCTTCTTGTCTGCAGTGTATGAACTTTGACATGGAGCAGGAAGGCATGAAACGCCAGCTCATCCAGCTCAACTCACTACTTCAGGTCATTGAACCAAAGTTCTACAGCTACCTACGTGAGTCTCATTACTCTCTCTCGTTATCCATGAATGAGCATGAAAACTGTACCATTACCTAAATCTATCGTTTAAAATATTTTCTGTGACAAACTAGACACACAAATCATGTCTCCCATCAGGCCTTTGGGTGCTAAATATCCATTCAATAATGTTTAAATATTGCCTTCAGAGGTTTAGATGGCAATACTTCAACCTAAATTTGCAAAAGAGCAGAAATATATGCCTAAATGTTCAATGTTGAAGTGCATTCGCGATATCTATCCACGCCGGATCAATATGATAATTTACCAAATATATCAATAGGTAGGCGGTTTCCGGCAAAATTTGTATCATCACGTATTAGTCAAAACATATTCTTTCACATGATTGGTAATAAGAGCTTCCATTTCATTTTTTTGAGAGGGGGGCGTTTCCAAAACTGGTCTATACCTTTAAAATAAACCATTTTTGTTTGCAGCGGTTTCCTGTGTTACGTCTGAAAGAGTCTTTAAAGAATGCACATTTATCTCCTCTCTTTCTCTAGAATCCAAGGAGTCAAGCAACCTGTACTTCTGTTTCCGCTGGTTACTCATCCACTTCAAGAGAGAGTTCACCATAGATGACATCATCAGGCTGTGGGAGGTAAGACCATAGACTCGTATGTTCAAATACCAAATGCCCTTTAAGTACCAAAGCATGGGTCGGTCGGTCAGAAATTTTTTTTTTTTCTTTTTTCTTCTCCTTCTTTGGGCTGATATTTCTAAGTTTTGAATGCTTTGATACATATTTTTTTATTCATTAAACTTTTTTTTCTTCTAAAAAACTGTTAAAAAAAAAAACTTTTTGAAAAGCCGACCGTAGATTTCAAGATTTTTGGGTCGGTCGCAAAGGGCAATACAATATCTTTTTATTTTACACCTAATGGTAGGAATAATTCCCAGGAAGTGAAAATTGTGCACACTGTATGTGATTGAATTCAATGACCAGGGTAATAATAATATCCGTAAAAGCGCTTAGTATTCCATATTAAGCACCATACAAATCCAGATATATTATGATTTTCCCCATCCCTTCCTGTTTTTAGGTGATCTGGACCCAGCTCCCATGTAAGAACTTTCACCTGTTGCTGTGTGTAGCTATCCTGAACGGTGAGAAGGACATCATGGAAAGAGACGACTATGACTTCAATGACATTCTCAAGGTGAGATACAAGAATGTTAAGCTTTAGGCTAAGCAAAAATGTAGTGTCACGTTACCCTAGCACGTTACACACCCACTGACCCACTGCAGTATTTGTATACTTAAGATTAAGAGTATGGGGAAACTCCGGTGTAGTGGTGCACTGGAACTTTATTTCCTGGGTATGGAGTGGCATATGTAGACTTATGCTTTGCCAAAGGACATTACTTCCGTTCTGAAGACAAAAATTACATCTGTGTGTATCCAAGGACAATTACCCCTCAAAGGTGACCACCCCCTGAAAACAATAGCCCCCTTGGACAATCACAGTGGTTGTCCTTTGTTGTCCGGTGGGGGGGGGGGGGGGGGGGGGGGGGGGGGGGGGGTGGGGGAGTCCTCGTCCAGGGGGTGATTGTCCTAGGGGTAATCGTCCTGATACGAAGCTTAACATTCATTGAGATATCACTAACTTTTATGTATTTTGTGTTTCCGATGCATCTTTTCATGCCACTACATTTGCTAAGCTACCTGGAAATCAGGGAAAATCTTGAAAGTCAGTTTCCTTTCTTCCAGTCCAAGAAAAGTCAGAATTTGTTAAAAGTATTAAACTCTAATCCATATTCAGGGAATTTCATCCCCTCCCCCTTATTTTTTGTAAAAAATGGGGGTACCTTTCCCCCTATATTTGTATTATTGTTGATGTTGTAATTATTATTTCTTAAGGGGGGAGGGGGGGGGGAATAATTTATTATGACATATTTTGCATGAGACTCAACCCATGTTATACTCAGGATTCAATGTTTTCAGGGGCAATGCAAACATTTCTGAGCATTTACTCTCTATTTTCTTGTCATCTATTATTAACAGCACATCAATGAGCTTGCAATGCAGATCAGTGTTGAGGACATTTTGAAGAAAGCAGAGGGGATCTACCTCCAACTTACGAATTGCGACGAGCTTCCTACCATGATGCGGGAGATCATCGGTCTCGAGGACAGGAATCGCGGCGGCGGAGACGAAGCACGGTCCGACTGCTCCGACAGCAGCATAGAGGTGTTGGGAGATGGTGATCCAAGCCCACAGTAGGTTAGCCAAACACCAAAGTCAATATATGGGACAGTGTGTAATGAATTGATGATAATCCTCCGTACGTTGTGATAAAAGTTCTTATCAGTCAAGACAAATATTGATTTTTCCGGGTATGCTTAATAAAGAAGCCACTTGTGACTATCAGATAAACACTGTCAATGCATACAAAACTATATTGCCACAGCACAGTGTTAACTTACTCTACAGATGTTGATTTAGCAAAAAAGTGCTATTTTGGGCAATATTTGAAAACTGCTATCAGACCTGAATGTGTGTTCTGATGTAGAGATTCCTATTTATTGCTGAACGTTTGAAGAGCAGTATAAGTTTCAAACTAAACTATTTGGAAGATAGTCTCAGAATGCATGCATTGTTGTATTTCATCACAAGCTTCATATGAACCTTGTTGCCTAGCAGCAGTAGTTTCTTGGTCAAAAAAGTATACAGTATGTACAGTTTAATAAGCACAATATAAATGAATTATTCATACCCCTTGTAAATTTAAAGTTTTTTGTGTTTTTTGTCACTCAAGAGCGAAAGGTGGACTGGTAGAATTAGGGCCTTTGTTGAATAGTTTAAGCTTTAAAATGTCACATTATCAAGAAACATAGATGGTTAGAGCAACCAGTGGCATGAGCAGCCTGCCATAGATAGTCCAACTTAAAGACAATCTTCGTCTTTGTGAAACACTCCCAGGTTGTAAGTTTGTTTGCCGATATCATGGGTCAGAAATTTAATCTTTTTGTTTCATATTTGAAGTGATATTAAAGGGGCTGTAGCGTGATAAGTCTACATGTAGGTGTCTTTTCCCATGGCCTGACTACGGACACAGGGAGGCAGCATTCACGTGCGTGCAACATACGCGAAACCGAAGCGGGAGGAGAACTTCGGTCGGTTTCGCGAACGCAAGTGCGCGCTGTCCATTATAGTCCATTCATTTACGTGCAGTAGTCCAAAAGTTGTAGATGGTGTTACCCAGTATTTGCCATGCTACTCCCCCTTTTATAAGTAATGTGTAAGATGTAAATATAACTGCTGAAATACGAAGGATACAAAGACATAATATACATACCTTCTTTAATATAGTACAGTCTATCATACTAGTAGAAAAATATTGAAATGTACCTGTACTTGTATGGTATGAAAGATGAATTCATTTTTCCTTTTCTCATTTATGATTACAGAGCTTATTTAACATTTTGTTAAACAAGGTACATACATTTACATGGAATGTACATGTGTGTCCAGTTTCATGAAATTCACTTTAATTTCAGGTTTATATTAAGATTTGTTTTTGTTATACTCTTTCATGGATTATACACTGTACATATCTCATGAAAAAGATACAGTTTTATCATAATGTATTGGTGTAACTCTGTATTTTAGAGATCATCATGACAGTATGTATTAATGTAGGCATTTCTCAAACAATAAGCTACATCATTGATCATGGTAAAAACAGATCTGTGTTTAAAAACATAAACTGGGAATTTCAGTTGTATATAACATTAATTTTGTATTTGCAAACCAAACTGACAGAAAGGGAACGACAATGGTTTCTGTGGCAGTTGGTGTAATGGAATAAACTAACTCGGACGAAAAGACCAACATAATCTGGCACTATTGTCAAGTCTTGCATTTGTAGCCAGCTGCCTAAATGTAATTCCAAATTCCCTGTTAAAAAGTGTGCTTTTGAAGCTCAAAACCAATAGCATTACAGTGTCTCCTTTTGGAGATTTTTTTGTTGGCATTTTTGTAAAATCCAGAATGCTTAGAATCACACCTTATACCTAAGCAGAAAGAACAAGGATCACAGAAAATTGTACCCGTAATTCTTTTTCCAATGCAGTATGTTGTGCCACTCTCAAATATGAGCAATGTAATTGTAAATAATTATTAACATTTCTAAATTGGCAATGCAGTGTTATATATGAAATTTCTTTACTTGTGTACAACTTTTCTGGCTCGAAATGGACAAAAACAATATGCTCTATTTAGCTCTAAATCTCAATAGTTCCTCATTTGTCTCGTGGGAAACATGTCTCGTGGGAACATGGCGACCACCCAAGGGAACACAAAAAGTGGTCTTTGAAGGCAGGTGGTCTTTGTAGACAGGTTCCTTTAGTACATGTTTCAATGAGAAACCATTTTCAAGGGAAACAAAAAATGTGATATTTGTAGACAGGTGGTCACTAAAGCAGGTTTGACTGTATTTGATCTCTTGTTCATTCTGTGAGGATTTCAGGAGAAGGTGCATGACTTTAAATGAAGTAATTTGTGCAGGAAAGGTTGAGCACTAGATATACATTGATGTCTGACAATTCATTGCAAGTAGCATCTATAATCACCTAAAATAATGAAAGCCTTGTGATTGTAACTAATGGTATTAACATGTAAGAGCTAGTTTTGAAAATGTTTATACTAAGTTTTGTAACCAAGACGTTTGCCTGTAGGACAAATTGTGTGATTACAGTATGCTTTGTGCCATTAGGATATCCCTTTCTTGCATATGTCAATTATGAAAGTAAAAAGTGGAAGTTAAATAGTGTACTATTTCATATTTAAAATGAATTGAGACAAAACAACTGCACATGTAGTTCAAAGTATTGCGTGAGCATGTACACATGTATATTTTACGTGCAGAAAGACAATAAAGAAAACATAAGGTAGTCTATAAGACTTATTAGAGAAGCAAAAGTTTGTAAATACTGTACCAAGTTTTATGTGATAATTTATTTGACAATCGAGCAAACGGTTATAGAAGAAAAAGAAGTAAGAAGCTCCGCTATACAGAAAATTGTTTTTTCCCCTTTTCTGATTTCCATGTTTTTATTCTATTTTTTTTCTCCATTATTATTGCCTTGGGAAAAGAGTGATAAATATTACTCTATAATGGTAATGTCATAATAATACTAATTACAATGCCTGTTAACTTTGCAATATGTAAAGAATGACTCATTATAATTAATATTTCGAGAATTTGAAGGAGCTAAGATCATATTTTTTTCATTCTCTTGGTGAGAAAGTTTGGCCTATGTATGTACATCTCAATAATTGTGAACTTGTAAATTGTTATGTTTGCAAGCCACATATTTATGTATATATATCATTAATTCTATTTCTTTCATACCTGTATTATGTAAAAATGATATTTTTGTATTTCATTTGTTTTTTCTATTACTTGTTCCATCAGAATGATATTCTCTAAATTGCTGTAAATGTGTATATACCATTAATTCCATTGTGCAACAGATTAAACTATAGAAGCGCGCAAATTTGATGTGTGTTGTCATTATTGATGTTGCTATCACCTACCCTCACGCTTCTCATTCAATCCCCCCTTGCTCACTCTACTCAAGGGTATCCACCTTTCTTAAGTTTCCCTCCTTCTTCCTCCTCTCTTTTCTTGCTCTTCTCCTTTCCCCCTCCCCCTCGGTCTCCTATTCATCCCTCTCTCTCCTCTTTTTTCCTCGCTGTGCCTTCTTCTCCCTTGCCTCTACCCAGCCTCCCTCTGGCCACTCTCCCTCCATCCCTTCCCCCTGCTCCCTTCTAAACTCCTGCCCTCTTCCTACCCTCTCCCTACCATTGCTCTTGCAACTCTCCCTTCCCTTCCTCATTCTCCTCTCACCTTCCTTCTTCTCCTCCTTTCATCCCCACTCCTCTTCTGCGTCTTGCTCCCTCTCTTTTTATTCACTTCCTTCTTCCTCTCTCTTCCCCTTTCCCCCCTCTCCTATTCATCCCTATACCCAGCCTCCCTCATTCTCTCTTCTCTTCTCACCTTCCCCCTCTCCAACCCTGCCTTCTCCTGTCTCCTCTTCCGTCTCCCTACCTTCGCTGTTGCAACTCTCCCTCATCCTCTACCTTCCCTTCCCTCTCTCATCCTCTCCCCATTCTCTCTTCTCTTCTCACCTTCCCCCTCTCCAACCCTGCCTTCTCCTGTCTCCTCTTCCGTCTCCCTACCTTCGCTGTTGCAACTCTCCCTCATCCTCTACCTTCCCTTCCCTCTCTCATCCTCTCCCCATTCTCTCTTCTCACCTTCCTTCTTCTCCTTTCATCCCCACTCCTCTTCTGCGTCTTGCTCCCTCTCTTTTTATTCACTTCCTTCTTCCTCTCTCTTCTCCTTTCCCCCTCTCCTATTCATCCCTCCCCCCTCTACCCCCGCCTCCCTCTGACCACTCTCCCTCCATCCCTTCCCCCTGCTCCTGCTCCCTCTTCCTCTGCACCCCTGTCCTCTTCCCCCTTTCCTTTCTCTCTCTCCTCTCTCCTCTCTCTCTCTCCTCTTTCCTCTCTCTCTCTCTCCTCTCCCCTACCATCGTTCTTGCTCATCCTCTCTTCCCTTTTCCCTCCCTAATACCTTTTTTTCATCCCCACTCTAATCCTGCTTCTTGCTCCCTCTCTTATATTCACTTCCTTCAATCAGGTTTATATTTAGCCCAACTCTTCTTCAATTACTCTCACTTTCACTACTCTTAAAAAACACTTGCACCAGAAATAGATTTAAAACGAGGAAGACAACTTGTATTACTCATTGAACAGTACAAATTAAAGCAATTTAAAACTCCTTATACATGTACACGTACTACATGATGAAATTACATTGTACATAATTATTTCAGGAAATATCCAACTAGAGAATACAAGACTAATTGCGATGGAAAACAGTATACATGGTAATACATAATGTAGACATAATTCCATACAATGTACATGCATAAAGAGCTTCAAAAATAGAATGTTTGTATATGATTGCTAATTATAAAATTCTATAAAAGGAAACAAAAGTAAATACAAGGAAAAGCAGAAAATCTGTAAAACAGACTTGTAATAAAACCTATTGTCCTACATAATATATAATTACAAAGCATGATTTTATTCTAAATCTATATAAACAACTATTTTATAAACAATATACATGTAACCCATGTTCAATTTGCTTTTACCATCACCTTGTCATATTCCTAAAAGTTGGTTCAATTTAAAAATTAACACATTGACTTCTGAATTCTGTCATTCCTTATAGGCTTTTATACAGGGATAACCATATCCCAGGAGGCAATGTGTTGAGTCTCTAACAAGGACTAAACAATACATCTTTGTTTTCAACATGTTAAAGTTCACTCATGACTAAGAAAATTATGTTTTTTTTCAACAACAGAACATTCTTGTTAACAAAAATATTGTCTCCTGTAATAACAAATATAAAAAATTAACTTGCAAATCTCTTTATAGAAGTAATATGCTCATATTTTGAATATGGTTTTACAACATGTCACTATACATTCAAACCTTCTTTAGTGACCACCTGTCTACAAAGACCACATTTTTGTTGTTTCCCTTGAAAATAGTTTCTCGTTGAAACATGTACAGGTACTAAAGGAACCTGTCTACAATGACCACTGTTTGTGTTTCCGTTGGGCAGTCGCTATAGGCAGGTTTGACTGTACTACTATGAATTGTTGGTGATTGTTTCACTTGAAAATAAATTTGAGGGGCAAAGTAGAATCCAAAGATCACTACGGTAACTACATCCACCCCAAATTAGTTATTAATATTTGTTTATATTTATTTACTATATGTAGGCCTACAGACATATTTTTTAAATAAATATATGCCTGTTAAAATATGTGCTATTCACAAAGCATTGTGATTTACTTTATTAACAGTGTATACATCATTTATTTCATTGTGCATATGAATTGTGCGTATGTTATATGCACACTTAATGTGCCTCATAGTAGTATGCATAAAATGCGCTATTGCCCAGGATTTTTTTTCCATTATTGCACTGGAAATTGTGCACTTTTTATGGTGCATTCTCATATTAACGTTTAAGCACACTTCTTAAGGTACAGCAAGTATAGCCCAGAGAACAATGTCAGATAGTAAGCAAATAACTACCATTGGTGAAGGTGATAGTTTGCCATCGCTTGAAACCAAAAGGTGATTATTTGCTTCATATTCCACATTGGAAACATTTCACTTCTTCCGTCATTTTAGAGCAAAAAGTCATTGATTAACAGCTAGCAAACGGTGTACGATACGTACAGTGCATGCAGTATGGTGGTGTGACCATATAGTTTGCGCATGGCCAAAGTTCATGTACTAATACTAAAAGCGCTTAAAGAGGAGAGCAATACGCAGCATATACAATTAAAGTGCGTTGCACTGTATAGATAGGACTTCTTTCTTCAGTGAAAGTGTGTTGCACTGTGTAGATAGGACTTCTATCTTCATTGTAAGTGCGTTGCACTGTGTAGATAGGACTTCTTTCTTCAGTGAAAATGCATTGCACTGTGTAGATAGGACTTCTATCTTCAGTGAAAGTGTGTTGCACTGTGTAGATAGTAGCCTATCTACACAGTGTAACAAACTTTTTGCTTCTCCCAGCAATCACATGATTTACCTTTGACCAATCATAGAACTAGATTCTTAGTATGTGGAATATAACAATAAATATTTTACATCTACGATATATTATCTATCAGAGGCATGAGTGTGTGAAACGCAGCAACATAAACAACATCAAACATGGTTACTAAATGAAAATACAAAAACACCTGTGTATAAACATCTACTTAACATACCAGTAATGATGTAAAATATTTAAGCAATAAAAAAGTCAAGGTTTCTGAGGAATGGTTTACAATAGGCGCATCTTCATCATCTTGAGATTGCCAAATAGCCTGCTATTTCTGATTTGAGAAATAATCCTGAAGTTACAAATCGCGTCTTCATCAGCTCGAGAATCGACCTCAAAACTTGAAACTCGACCTTGAGAAATTGGCTCGCGATATTTTGCTCGGCGTTCGCGCATAGTGCGAGTCTTCGGTCTGGTGAAGATTCACCGGACAATGGCTGGATATTTTGCCAAATAGTGGGATATTTTGCAAACTATCCGGAGATATCTTGGAATGACAATCCCGACCAAATTTCCCGCTAATTGCTACTTCGGGCTGATGAAGACGCAAATTAGCTGGATAGTTTGCGATCGGGATAGTTCTAATAGCGGGATATTTGGCAATCTCGAGCTAGTGAAGACAGGCCTAATGTAGCATTATAAATATAATTTTTTATCTCATCACAAATGGATTGAAATCAATGTAGAGCTATTACATGTAACATTGAAAATAGAATGTTTCATCTCATCACAAATGGTTTGAAATCAATGTAGAGCTATATGTAACATTGAAAATAGAATGTTTCTTCTCATCACATATGGATTGAAATCATGTAGAGCTTTATGTAACATTGAAAATAGAATGTTTCTTCTCATCACAAATGGATTGAAATCAATGTAGAGCTTTATGTAACATTGAAAATAGAATGTTTCATCTCATCACAAATGGATTGAAATCAATATAGAGCTATTACATGTAACATTGAAAATAGAATGTTTCATCTCATCACAAATGGATTGAAATCAATGTAGAGCTATATGTAACATTGAAAATAGAATGTTTCATCTCATCACAAATGGATTGAAATCAATGTAGAGGTATATATAACATTGAAAATAGAATGTTTCATCTCATCACAAATGGTTTGAAATCAATGTAGAGCTATATGTAACATTGAAAATAGAATGTTTCTTCTCATCACATATGGATTGAAATCATGTAGAGCTTTATGTAACATTGAAAATAGAATGTTTCTTCTCATCACAAATGGATTGAAATCAATGTAGAGCTTTATGTAACATTGAAAATAGAATGTTTCATCTCATCACAAATGGATTGAAATCAATATAGAGCTATTACATGTAACATTGAAAATAGAATGTTTCATCTCATCACAAATGGATTGAAATCAATGTAGAGCTATATGTAACATTGAAAATAGAATGTTTCATCTCATCACAAATGGATTGAAATCAATGTAGAGGTATATATAACATTGAAAATAGAATGTTTCATCTCATCACAAATGGATTGAAATCAATGTAGAGCTATATGTAACATTGAAAATAGAATGTTTCATCTCATCACAAATGGATTGAAATCAATGTAGAGGTATATATAACATTGAAAATAGAATGTTTCATCTCATCACAAATGGATTGAAATCAATGTAGAGCTATATGTAACATTGAAAATAGAATGTTTCATCTCATCACAAATGGATTGAAATCAATGTAGAGGTATATATAACATTGAAAATAGAATGTTTCATCTCATCACAAATGGATTGAAATCAATGTAGAGCTACATGTAACATTGAAAATAGAATGTTTCATCTCATCACACATGGATTGAAATCAATGTAGAGCTATATTTAACATTGAAAATAGAATGTTTCATCTCATCACAAATGGATTGAAATCAATGTAGAGCTTTATGTAACATTGAAAATAGAATGTTTTATCTCATCACAAATGGATTCAAATCAATGTAGAGCTTTATGTAATTGTTAGTCAGTCTAAATACAGTATCAAATACATATCACAAAAAGAAGGTTAATAATAATAATAATAATAATAATAATAGGCATTTATATAGCGCCGTCTTTCTAGACAATTCTAGGTTCTATAAATATAAATATATATAACTGTTTGTATAACTCCTAATCCAGCATTCATATATAGTATTTATGTAAATGAAGCTATACAGACTGTACAGTTTGTGCAATGAGGCAAGGCCTACAGACTCTTCAAGGTGCGCACACTAAAACCTTCAAACCTAACATAAAATAAATATTATAGGAAAAATATAATAAGTACATTTTCTGTACATCTGTCACAAAGAGTGTATGTAATTTAACAAAGCTGAATGAAAGATCAGAAAATATAAAGTCTACTAAGGGTAGCAGAGGTATACAAACTAGCTGTCTGGATGATCATACGGTTTAAATTCTACATCAGTAAAATAGTGATTTTCAACTATTATCTATTTTGCACTCCATGCAACAGGTCTTTTCGTATCACTACGTTTCTCTAAGCTATATACATTGGCCAGAATATTAGGCCACTAGATAGGAATGTGATAGCCCAACAAAAGAGTACCGGTACCCAATTGCAGTATAGCCTTAACCCAATATCTCTGACAAATGAAGTCCTGAAGAAAATGTTGCCAGATCAAGTGTTTGATCAAGAAAGTAATGGGAGTCTTAGGATGGCCTGACCACATCAATGACAATGTTTGGGACTGAGACTGGATGGTCTGAATACTCAAGGGTGGCCTGAAGTCTGTTGGATAGTTTCTCAGTGAAGTCTGAAGCCTGGTGGTACACAGTGACCCAGGGCTCTCCTAAAGTGAACAGAAAAATGAACATTCAAGATTTGAGGTTGTATGACGGATCAAAAAAATTACCCTCAAAATGACATTTGTTTCCTGAAGTCTGAATATCAAATTAGCAAAATCATGAGGTCAGTCCAAGGGGCTGTCACTCTTTTGTGGCTGGTCCAGGTCAGTCTTGTGTCTCTTTAATACCTGCTTACGTGTATACATGAGTAGGGAGGGGCCTGACTTGCACCAGCGACTTTCTCAACTTCAAAACCCACTTGGGATCAGGCAAGGCTTAAAATTTCCTTCCTAAACAACCATTTTGTATTAATTTCCTTCATGGTTTATTAAGTGCAATTATCATACATGACGGCTTATATTCATGCCAATTTTTTTTGTTTTAATCTTTGACTCCACTTTGGGGTCATTATTGCTTGGTTTATTTTTATTTATCCAATTTGTTTCCCCAACAATAATTTCATCTTTTCCTTTTAAGTACAAAATATAATTTCATGCATACCTTTCTTGACATGTGACCCCACATGAGCTAGCAGATTGACCCCTACAGAGTGGTCAACAGCTGCTGTAGCAACGGCTCGTCCAGCTCCTAGCTCCAGACACACTTTGGCCACCTCCAGTGAGTTGATGCTTGAGATATAGCCTGAGCAATGTCACAAAGAGAGACAATGAATGTGACTGTGTTTCTAATATACATGTACCTACATACATTGATCAATGATCCTGTGACCTTGAACATCTCACCTCACCAACTGAATATCCTTTCACTTAAAGTCTATCTGCACTAGTGTGGCCAGGAGGGATTAGACCTCCCTGCATGGTCACTGACAGGTGAAAAAAAAGGAGCGATGGGGGACCAACAGTCACCGATTAGGCATTGTTTGCTATATAGAGGGCGCAAGTAGCTATAAGTAGTGCAGTGGGGCTTTAATAGTTTAATACTCAAACGTGTGACCTCACAAACCCTAAACTCGTTTCACTTAATTTTTCAATTCTCAAACATTCTTGAGCCCAAATAGGGCAAAATGTTTCAATATTTCTTGGATTATCACAACGTAAGATATTTCAATATTGCAACTTTTAATCATGTGACATTTGACCTTTGATCTTCTAAACCTAAATCTTCAATAGCTCATTCCTTCAATGCTCATATATTCTAGAGCCAGCCTGGGTTTAGCTAGAACTGCTTTTTAGTGCTTCATATTTTAAGTTAACAGGGTAATTTTATCAGGTATTGTCAACAATTTTGTGACCTTGCGACTTTTGACCTCTCCCACCCAAAACCAAACCAGGTCATCCTTGTATGTAATTCATACATGCATAATTCTTCCAAATTTGGTTTGAATTGCTTAAAAGCTTGTCAAGTTGTCACTGTAACAAGCTATTTTCTGGCATTTTGGTTCAATTTTCAATTAAAATTAGATTGTTTTTAAGGAGAAAATATGAAACACTTTTGATCGAAACCAAACATTTTCTGGACGATTGCAGATATATTACCTGTTTTCTCCGCCTTCAGATGGGTCTTGTTTTCAGCTTTCTTCAGAACTTGCCACACGTCATCAATGTTGTCCATGGGTAGCCCGCAGAGCCGTTTCGCTAGGCACCCATCGACACCCTGGGCTATAATCATGTCCTGGAATTTGGCCAAGGCTGTTCCATCATCGAGGGTTTTGGAAATCTGTTGTTTGCCATTGCTTGTGCCTTGAAGAGAGTCGATCAGACATCCACCTGCACACATTGAAAAATTAAAAAAGACATGTGAATTAGAATTTATACAGATATCCACCTGCAAAAATTAAAACGGTTTAAAATGAGTATATAATTTAAAAACACCCACTTGCAAAAATTTACAAAACAGTAGGAATATAATTTATACAGTCGCCCACCTGCAAAAAATAAAAATAAAAATTGACATATGAGTATATAATTTATACACACACCCATCTGCAAGAGTTGAAAATTAACAAAAAACAGTATAGGAATATAATTTATACAGACTCGCACCTGCAAACATAGAAGAAAAAAAAACTGTAGGAATTTAATTTATACAGACACCCAGCTGCAAAAATTGAAAAATAAAAAACAGTATAGGAATATAATTTATACAGACACCCACCTGCAAAAATTGAAAATAAAAAGCAGTATAGGAATATGATTTATTTGATAAAAAATACCAGTATAATGATGACATCAACATGTAGGCTACTTTAAATGATAAATGCCCCCTTTCTCTCTCTTTCTTACCCCCTCTCTGTCTCTCCCCTCCCTCTATCTCTCTCCTCCCCATCTCTCTCTCTCTCTTTCTCCCATCACTTCTTTCATTTATGGTATTTTGTTTTCTACTTTCTCTCCCCCCCCCCTTTTTTTTTGTTAAATTGGAATTTTCCTGTAACACATTGTTGTTTTTTTGTTTTTTTTCTCCTTTTTCTCCTCCTCCTCCACAATCTGGTTTTCTTCTTCTTCTTCTACTTTCCCTATGTTTTGTATCTCCTTGATCCTCCCCATTCTCATCCTCATCCTTCTTCTTCCCTTTCTGTTCTTCCTCCTTTTCCCTGCCCTATTTATTACACGTACATGTACATTATCATCCTATTTACTCAACCTTTCTCTCTTCCCTGACCTTTACTTTTTCCTCAATCTTTCTCTTTCCCCACCTTCCCGTTTCCCTAGCATCCCAACTCAATACATATGAATATTTCTACTTTATCAATATTCTATTTGTAAACACACTGCAAGTGCAAAAGGGGATGTTATTCAGACATTCAGATCATAAATGGCCTTGAATTTCTATCCCATACAAATACAAGAAAGGGATAACAGACAGTTCACACCGTAATATTTCATAATGCCACCTTCCACTGTTGAATGAATAGGATATTTCTTCTACCGATACCTGAGCAACACAGTTAGGTGACCTAGCTTAATATTTGTTATTGTGTTTAAAAATGTCTGTGAAAGGGAGATTCCTTTATGTGAGTAGGAAACAGACCCCAACTGGCATCTTTTGATTTGTCAGTGCATACCGGTTAACACAAGTTTACTGCACTATGCTCAGTTGAAACAGAATTGAAAAGCAGCATACCAACTATAAACTTGTGCATCTTTTGAATTCCTCTACACAAGCAACATTTTTTTTTTGCCTGGGAGGCCCCCCCCCCCCCCCCCCCCTATGATCTCGGCCGTTGATTGTCCGATGAACACAAAAATTTGCATGTTTGTAGATATTTACGTAAGGAACAAGATGGTATAATTAGTTTTTGCCGAATATGCAAATTTTTGTCGTTAGCCTAATTAATTATGCAAAATGCGCTAATTTTATGCATTTTACAGAAAACGTGTCAAACTCCACTTTTTGAATGTTGAAACTCATTATTCATATGAAACTTCTTTTCTAACTAAAAAAAGTTAATTTAATGTAATTAATAATGATAATTTATGCAAATTTTGATGCGATTTTTATTTTTTTTTTTTTTTTTTGATGACATGCGCATACTAATTGTTATGTAACGCCTTACAGGTATATCCGATTTTGACGAAAATCGTATCAAAATGTGCGTAAGACTTGAGGGAAAAAAGTCATGAAACGACAATTCAAAATTCCAAGCGGTTGCGGCGCAATCTCCGAAAATGTCGAGGGGGGGGGCCTCCCAGGCCCCCCCCCCCCCCCCCAGTACAGTAAGGGTTAAGAGACCAATACAGGAAGTATTTCCTTACAATTTGTGATCATAATCTTTAAGAGTATCCTTCAAAGGGGGTGTTTTCACAAAGAAGGAAGTGTTTTTAAACAGTCAGAATGGTGTAAAAGCCTCTTTGAAGGCTTTCATGACAGAGTATGATACTTCAAGGAGATATCTGAGATACAACATTTTTGGTTTTGATCAACGGTGTTTGTCCACCTGTATAGAAAAACCACATTTTTTGTTTCCCTTGAAAATAGTTTCTCATTGAAATATGTACTAAAGGAACCTGAACATAAAGACCACTTGTCTTGTCTCCCTTGGGTGGTCTTTATAAACAGGTTTCGCTGTAAACCATGAATGACCTAAAATTGTTCGGTTTGGAGTCTGTTTAGCGTAGTTACAGAGATACATGAATACAAAGAGGGGAACTTATTAGAAAGAGTATGAGCTTACCCAATTCCTCTACAAGTGTGCGAAGGTTTGTTGGTCCCTTTCCTCGAAGACACTGGATGGACTCGGCGACCTCAAGGGTGTTTCCTATGCAGCAACCGATCGGGTCATCCATCCTCGTCATGAGGGCGGTAGACTTCGTCCCGAGCATACTGCTGGCCTTGACCTACATGTACATAGGCACACATCATAAGAAAAGAAAAGAAACATTTAGGGGAAATTCAATTGAATATGAATTGTATTAGTAAACTGCATTCATATACATGAACATTTTGTTTCACAATTATATAAACAAGAAAATCAATTAGTGGTATAATTTCTCAATTGTACTTTGGCACACATCACAAGAAAAGAAAACAAACATTTAGGGGCAATTCAATTGAATTTGAATTTGAATTTTATTAGTAAACTTCATTCATATACATGAACATTTTGGTGTCCTATATGTAACAAATAACAAGGAAATATTGGACATAAATTGATCATTTAAAATATGATTATTCTCAATATTTTCATCCGATCTGAGCTCTAATAGGGCTGTCAACCTGATGCAATTATGAGATAGAGGGGAGAAAATGCATACATTACAACTTGTCCTCTTATGGTGAAATACAGACGCATCCAAGGGGCATTGGGGAAAACCCCAAGTACACATTTAAGTACGAAAATGCAAAGTCAGCCTCATGAGGCATCTGACAAAGAACTTGATTAATACCTCCTTTGTGAGTTTGTTGCTGCTGCTATTATTTTCTGTATCTATCTTTTAGTCTCTCTCTCTCTCTCTCTCTCTTCCCTCCCTCTTTTTTCCCTCCCTCTCTCTCTCTTCCCTCTTTTTCTCCCTCCCTTTTTTGCTCCCTCCCACCATTTCTCTCTGTCTCTCTCTCTCTCTCTCTCTCTCCTCCCTCCCTCCTTTTCTCCCTCCCTCTTTCTCTCTCTCTCCTCCTCCCCCTCTTCCCCTCTCTCTCTCTCTCTCTTTTCCCTCCCTCTTTTCTCCATCCCTCTTTCTCTCTCTCTCTCTCTTCCCTCCCCCTCTCTCTCTTTCCCTCTCCCCCCCCTCTCCCCCTCTCTCTGTTATCTCCTCCCATCCTAGCTCCTGACTCACCAATGATGTAGCCATTTCCCTTCCAAGTGTCTCATCCTGAGAGAAGATGGCAGCCTTGCCTACTTTGACGTCCAGCACCAGAGCATTCACACTCTCTGCTGCCTTCTTAGATATGATAGAGCCTGTAAGTCAAAGGACACTCTTATTAAAGGTAAAAACCAGTTTTGGAAACGCCCTCCTCTCAAAAAATGAAATGGAAGCTCTTATTACCAATCATGTGAAAGAATATGTTTTGACTAATACGTGATCATACAAATTTTGCTGAGAAACCGCCTACTAATTGATATATTTGGTAAATTAGTTTATCTATTGGTGTGTCAGAGATAAATGCATGTGTGCGTAGTCCCATATACATCTTTCTGTGTACAGTGCTTGTAACTTTACGAAGACTGGGCCAAATTTCTTATCATTTTGATGATTCCAGAACCTTGCAGTACACCAATACTTATATGCTAGATGATCAACCATTTCTGATCGATTCCACAACGTTTTTTTCACAATGCAATCGCATGACCATAACTGGTCTTTATCTTTAACACCTGGGTGGAGAGTGGCAAATGTAGATCAATGTCTTGTCAAAGGACATTAATGCTGTGGTGGGACTTGAACCCTAAACCTTGTGATCCACAGTCCGGTGACATATCCACTCGTCCACGACACCTCTATTAACAAATTAAATACTGAATTTGTCCATTTCCAATGGCTTAATACACGGTCAACTCAGTTGCAATATGGAATGCGTTAAGATTGTCATATTATAAAAGAATATTACTTTTAAGCTCATTAAAATAAAAAATAATGTGAAAATTAAGCAATGCAATAGACAATTTAAAACCAGTTTCCTTGAGATAGAAAAGGACAAGGAATATAATTATAATTCTTACAGCAATACAATTCTACCCATTGATCGACACACAAGTACACACATACACCCATGATCACATACATACAAAATGTACAGGTACATGTATATAATGAAAATCAATAGAAACAAGCGTCATGAACCAATACAATATTTGCAATTGAAGGGGGATTAAACACACCTGTGATGAGAGGCAAGCTTGACACGGTACTCGTGACATCTCGGATAGCGTAGAGAATCTTATCGGCAGGAACGAGATTGGCCGTCTGACCACAAATACAGCATCCCACGTCTTCCATGATCTTGCGCATCCGGTCTGATTGGAGGAGGACGGTGTATCCAGGGATGGACTCCAGCTTGTCCAAGGTACCCCCGGTATGGCCCAGGCCGCGCCCTGAAATCATCGGTACCTGCACACCCAGATTGGTAGAACATGGAAGAGCGGAGTCAGATTCATGCAGACTGAGCAATATTGACTGATACATTAATTTACAGCATTTAAACAGACTGTTAATTAAAGTAAACACTCTTAACATTTATAAATAAATGGAATCCATATCTGCCAACATTTGAAAATAAGAATTAGGAATTTTTAGCAGGGTATGCCTTCAAAAATAAGAAATCGCACTTGCAGCGGCAGCGTATAACTGGCAATACGTGGTAAATCTGTACCAAAAACAAATACAAATTTGTTGCTCGATCATGCAGCCATTCAAGGCACACAATACGTGAACTCTCACATTGCTGCACATTTTGAAAAATCTGAATATTCCGGATTTTCAGGTCCTAGAAATCCAGAAAAACTGAATTTTTTCGGATTAATCGTAAGGGGGGCAGGTATGGGAATCTATAGAAGGGCAGGTCCAAGCTATTTGGATTGTGACGTACGGGACGTTCAGAGACTTTAAACAAGAAATAACAACATATTAAATTATTTATATGGCTATCTTTTGGTATGAGTCTGTGGCTATTATGGGCTAGTTCATTTGTGGAAAGTTTTAGTTCTGACTAATTTTTTAATTAATTGTTAATGTAATTAATGTGCCGCGTGACGTACGGGACGCTGTGAACCGTACGTCACGCTGCACATTAATTACATTAACAATTAATTAAAAAATTAGTCAGAACTAAAACTTTCCACAAATGAACTAGCCCATAATAGCCACAGACTCATACCAAAAGATAGCCATATAAATAATTTCATCTGTTGTTATTTCTTGTTTAAAGTCTCTGAATGTCCCGTACGTCACAATCCAAATAGCTTGGACCTGCCCAGAACAATATTGCCAGTCTGAGGATTTAGTGATCTCATACTTCAAACATTCATAACTATTTTATTATTGGTCCGATTTACTTTTAAAGCTTTTGCCATTCTGATTCAGCTTTCATACAAATTAAATTGAATTAATTTAGTACAAAGGTTGAATTGCCCTTTGAATAAAGACAGCTGCATGCAATAAATGATACAGATTTTACTCACAAGTCATTGTATCATAGAGAGATTTCCGGGGGGGGGGGGGGGGGGGAGGGAACCCATTTATGATTCAGCTTTCATACAAATTAAATTAATTTAGTACAAAGGTTGGATTGCCCTTAAATAATAGACAGTTGCATGCAATTAAATGATTCACTCATGAGTTGTGGTTTCATAAAGAAGTGTCTGGGAAAACCCACTTACAGTACACAATGCAGGCTGGCAGACAGCCAAAACAAATTTGTAAAAAGAAACTCATTCTCTTATATCAATTATGTGTACCGGTACATGCATTTATCACTGCATTTCTAATGAAATGGAAGTTGAATGATGTTCCTACTGTGTTGATGAAATGATAGAGACTGATGCGAGAGAGAGAGAGAGAGAGGAGGGTTTGGGACGGGGCCATATACTTTGGTCGACCAATAAAACAAACAGTGGGCTGCCCCAGTCAACTTTTGACATTTGTTCAGTGCATGCATATATACTTCATGATACTCCAAACAATTTATGTCAGGTGAGGGTTCTATACATGGGAAATGAGAAGTTACATGTGCGTGTAAAGGAACAATTTATCAACGTTATGATCATATTCTCAAGAGGATAAAGGTGGGGGGGGGGGGGTGGGGGGAGAGAAAGAAATAGAAGGACAAAAAGAGAGTGAGAGAAAAAGAGAGATTGAGTGAGAGAGAGAGATTGAGTGAGAGAGAGAGAGACAGGAGAGACAAAGAGAGAGAGAGAGAGAGAGAGATAGAGAGAAAAAAGAGAGAGAGAGAGAGGGAAAGAGAAAGAGAGGGAAAGAGAAAGAGAGGGAAAGAGAAAGTGAGGGAAAGAGAGAAAGAGAGAAAGAAGGAAAGAAAGAGAGAGAGAGGGGGAGGGAAAAAAAGAGAGAGGGGGAGGGAAAAAAAGAGAGAGCGAAAGAGAAAGAGAGAGAGAGAGAGAGAGAGAGAGAAATACAGAAAGAGAGGGAAAGACAGAGGAAAAGACAGAGAGCGAGATGGAAAGACACTAGAGAGAGATGGAAAGACAGAGAGAGATGGAAAGACAGAGAGAGTTGGAAAGACAGAAAGAGAGGGAAAGACAGACAGAGAGAGAGAGAGAGAGATTCTCCTTGTTTACCTTCATCCCGCAGGCAGCCAGAGCAGGGGCGAGGATGAGGCTCACTTTGTCCCCCACTCCACCAGTAGAATGCTTGTCTACCAGTTTACCCTTCCATTCCTTGGGCCAGCTCAGGGTATCACCACTCAGCATCATGGCCTCCGTGAGGCAGGCTGTCTCCTCTGCGTTCAGCCCTTTGATGAAGGTACACATCAAGAAGGCCCCTGATCGATAAAAATGGAAGAGTCAAAATGGATAAAAGCCATACTGATAATTATTAATAGACACTTAAAGGGATCCAGTAACTTTGTCTCAGATTCTGAAACAAAGTCCTGGATTTAGCTCATGCTGCTATCATAATTATAAACCTTTAGGTCAGTCAGGAACCCATGACTTTTACAAGCTGATCGCCTGTTTGATTATCAAGATATTTATGATTGGAAATAGAAACCAAATTTTGTGTTTTTCTAATGATTTTCATAACACTACAATCTATTGGGGAAAACGAGTATGGTTAAACCGGTCACTCAAAGATCTTTACTTTTTTGAGGCACTTCTTGATCTATTTTAAAGCACAATTTTTTTAGGGCTTCAATATTACACCGTATTACAGACACTGATAACACGTAGGGCCATGCTTCTCAGATGTATTAAAGTTGATCGAGTACAGGATGTTACATTTGTCATTGACATTATTTGTTTGTAGCAGATCAGTCGAGTTTTGATTGAAGTTTATGACTGAATCTCTGCTGCATGTTCTTCATCGGTCTGGTTGTCCTCCGACACACAGTAGGCCTGTTTTCATCAGCCCCAGATTGCCAAATATCCCGCCATTTGAACTATCCCGATCTCAAATTATCCAGTTAATTTGCGTCTTCATCAGCCCGTGGGATATTTGCGTTTTCATCAGCCAAAGATATCCCAAGATATCTTTGGCTAGTTTGCAAAATATCCTGCTATTTGTAGCCTGAAGACTCGCACTATGCGCAAACGCTGAGCAAAATATCTCGAGTTAATTTCTTGAGCTTGTAACTTCAGGATTATTTCCCAAATCAGAAATAGCGGGCTATTTGGCAATCTGGAGCTGATGAGGACAGGCCTAGTGTTACGGTCAGACGGGGAAGTAGCATAAGGACACATTTAACCATCCGGTCATTGACGGTCATCAGTCGATCCAACAGGTGGTGGTACTGTTGGAGTGTTGTAATGCCAATGGGTACCGCAATTGGTGACAATCTTGCCTAATATCTTTGTATCTCTCGTCGGCACCTCAACAACTTGTTTGAACTGTTTTCATATAATTTTATAGTAATAGTTTTATGGAATGTAATTTTTCCCAACAAAGATAGGAAAATTTTAGGATGAAACTCTTTGAAAGCAGAAAAGGAACAGGCTATAAATATAATTTTAAAAAATACACAATAAACAATAAAACAATACACTGTATAAAAGCATGTGGAATATAATAATAACAGTAATATTGAATATTTATATAGAGCACATATCCACCAAGCTACGTGCTCAAGGCACTTCAATATTACCCCGGCTCTGCTCAGCTACCGATTTCGGCGCTCACAGCATTAAAGGAATTCCTTTCTACCCGTACCCATTTAACATCTGGTGGAGAGTGGCAAGTGTAGATTAATGCCTTGCCAAAGGGCATTAGTGCTGTTGCAGGACTCAAACCGCAGAACCAGTGATCCACAGTCCAACGACTTATCCACTAGACCACATCACCTCTACAGGAATATATAGGAATTTCACTTTGTCAAAGAAAGTCAAAGGGGAAAAGGATAATATATTAGGGAAAATGCACATAAAAAGTAGAGCATCAAAGAAGGACATCAAAAGTGAATCTCTAAATTAGCAAATAAATGATGGAAGAAAAGGTCACTCCATTCCATATTCATAACAATTATAATGTAACAGCTAGATTTTGCATAGGATTGGAAAAATGATGAAATTAATAAGAGGACTTGGAAGAGGTCTTCCTGATAAATTGTTAAGTCATTGCAGATTTAAGAATCAAAATCTGTTCAAATATCTTTCAATGAATTATAAAGGGGATGAATCGATCTATAGATATCACTTATAGACTATCTTTGCATATACATACAGTACATGTATACACAGTGTATGTTTTATCATTTACATGTACACATACTACCACACAGTCCTTCCAAGTTATAAGTGTCACTTTGGAGGTTTGTGCCAAAGAGGTTTTTGCACTTTCTAACACGTACGTATGAGATGAGAATTATCTGTCCTAGCCGGGCATCTTTGTCAGAAGTGCGAGACTGAACTTTCTGGATGTGTAAAAACTAAAGAGTATATTTGCCCATATCCTTGGTGTATTTGTTCCTCATTCCAGTGCACACCCCGTGTACAAATACTCTGTTTGTCATCACAACAAAGGGATCCATCATAATTCATAAACGATCATGCTTACAGCTAAATAAACATTACACAATTCACAGGACAAATACAAATACAACACTTCAGGGGAAAACCAAGATGGTGATATTATAGGGAACAGCACACAGGCTAGCTGTCCATAGATTTGTATAACAAAATTTAGACAGACAATTTAAAGTTTGCATTGCCCAAAGGAAATGAACACTGCCTGCCCTAGTCAAAATAAAATAGTAAAAAAATAGTTTTAAAAATAGTCAAAAAATAGACCAAAAATAGACAAAAACAATATAAAAAAAAAATATTTTTTATCTATTTTCTTTCCCTAAAAATAGTCGAAAAATAGTAAAAAAATATATTGGAAATAGGAAAAAAATAGAAAAAAAATATATTTTTGGCCTATATGTTTTGGAACAAGTAAAAAATAGCAAAAAAATAGAGGAGCCTCGCAAAATATATAAAAAATATATTTCTCAAAATACATTTTTTAGTTACAAACCTATTTTTCCCCTATTTTAAAAAGAAAGGTATTTTTGAAATCTAAATCTATTTTTCTTCTATTTTTGTTACTGAGTGATGTATGCTGTTGTATTTGTTGTTCATGGAATTGGGTCTAGACTATGTGTAATTTTATTACTCACCTTCTGGACAAAGTCCAGTGGCAGTGCAGTGCAAAGCAAGTTGATCGTAATTCTCCAACACAAGAGTGGTTGTGTGGGACTGTACATAGGCATAATCTTGGTAATAAAATTCGATCCTTTCATTTTGTTCTTTCAATTCTTGCTCTGGAATTACTCTTGAAATTGTCCTTTCCTGGTGTAATCTACCCCTTATTCCCCATACTGTGGGTTTTACAGGAAGACAAATCTGGCGAAATGGCAAAATAATGATTGAAATATGCGCCGTTGAGCTGATCATCACAGAGTCTGAGTGAAGATTTGAATTTGAAAATAAACTACCGGTTGGCCTATTCGCTTTCTACCACTAGATGGCAGCACACATTTAGTTGTCTTTCATTATGATTCAACATTTGTGAAGAATTAATTAATACACCCTTTCACCTTTGTATTAATTATGGGGAAAATTGTTACAATTCCATCCAATTGGATAAGTTCTAGTTACTATAACACTATAGTAGTAAGCTAATTCTTTTGCTAATTTTTTTTTTTTTACTTGAAATATTCAAAATCGATAGTCATTTAATTTAAAGATAAAATTAAAACATTCTTAATTCTTGATTAAATGTTCACAGGCCTAACCGATATATTTATGCTCCCTTAAAATGTGCAGTGTACCACTCACGTTTTAAGGAGGTGCTCATCAGGACCAAGCTAATTAATTACCTCGTTATACAGAACACATTAGTTTGCACATATTTGAAATTAGGACCGGGAGAATTGCCTCATTAAAACATCTTGATGTATCTGTGCTCGTTTTAATGGGAGTGGACTGAAATTTGTTAACTTACATTTTTTATGATGTTCTCTACAAGAGAAAAATCATGACTGCTAAATGTAATACCATTAATTATTAACATGTTCCAAATATATACGTGAGGTCAGTTGTTAAAAGAAAAGTGTAACGCATGCTATGATTATATTGGTACTGACTCTTGACTATGGTGAAAACTATATTGCCCTTGTTTTGTTAAATGAGATTGAAATCTTCAGAAAAAATTGGAAAAAAGGAAAAAAAATATATAAAAAATAGCCTGTTAAAAGAAGTAGACAAAATAGTTCAAAAATATATACAAAAATCTCTAGTTTTAAAAAAATATTTAAAAAATAGCCTGGCAATGTGAGATGAAGTAGGAAAAATAGTTTTAAAATATATAAAAACTGTTAAAGTTTTTAAAAAATATTAAAAAAATAGCCTGGCAATGTGAGATGAAGTAGGAAAAATAGTTTTAAAATATATAAAAACTTTTTAATTTTTAAAAAATATAAAAAAAATAGCCAGGCAATGTGAGATGAAGTAGGAAAAATAGTATAAAAATATATAAAAACTTTTTAAGTTTCTAAAAAATATTAAAAAAATAGCC
Source organism: Strongylocentrotus droebachiensis (assembly GCA_035222895.1). Taxonomy (NCBI): domain Eukaryota; kingdom Metazoa; phylum Echinodermata; class Echinoidea; order Camarodonta; family Strongylocentrotidae; genus Strongylocentrotus; species Strongylocentrotus droebachiensis. Next base: position 26,176 of record JAVYIG010014141.1, read on the forward strand.
TGGCAATGTGAGATGAAGTAGGAAAAATAGTATAAAAATATATAAAAACTTTTTAAGTTTCTAAAAAATATTAAAAAAATAGCCTGGCAATGTGAGATGAAGTAGGAAAAACAGTATAAAAATATATAAAAACTTTTTAAGTTTCTAAAAAATATTAAAAAAATAGCCTCGCAAGAAAGGAAAGTTTGTAAAATAGAGAAAAAATAGTCCACCATTTGAAAAATAGTATAAAAATAGTCTATTTTTTCTCTATTTTTTTAGAAAAAATAGTATAAAAATAGTCCATCTTTTGCAAAAATAGTCAAAAAATAGAAAAAAAATAGGGAAAAAATATATTTTCTCACTCAAAAAAACTACTAGGGTGACCCTGAATCTCTATTCTCTACATGATGTACATCACATATTTTGGTACAAAAAACTCATCTATCTTACTTGAAATCCAGAATATGTTCACTAAATTTAGAGTGTGACATCATGGGAAAATCAAAGTTCTTTGTTTTATCATGAAAAACAAGAATATCACTATCACCATCAATTCCAATGATTTGAATTTGAATGATAAGGATTGGAAACTCATGGGGACAGCAAAAGTTGTTATGGTACTGTGTCGGCTTTGTGCTATTCAAATGATTTATCTCAGCCACATGACATCAATACAAAGGATTGAAAATAAAAAGTTTTTAAGTTTGAATAGGGACATTTTCTTCCCTTACTCACTGCTTGTCTTGAAATTGATATTTCAATCTATATCTGGATGTTCATTTTCCATTTTATTTCTGTATATTTGCAACATTATAATTCCATCCTGAACTTCAAATACACACTTGAATAAATGCACTCCATTTCCTTATGTACCTTTAAATTTAACTACCTTCTTGAAACATGTAAACAGACAACATATTAATTATAGCCCCATTTGCATGCAGCTATTACAAGTACCAACGACATAAGGCCACTAGAAATTAACCATGGCTCATTAGTATTAAGTTCTGCATGAGAAGCACAACTGATGACTGCAGAACACTAGACCTACATTAGGGCAGTCCAACTTCTTGTAATAAGTTCATTTGTAAGAAAGCAGAAAATAAGAGAAACAAAAGTTCCAAATACATTTGAGAAAATCAAGTCTATACGAATCTGAAATCGGTTTATTTTGGTGAGTGGATCGTGACGTAGTCGCCGATTACGACGCAGTGACGGATTACTCTCCTGTTTGTAGTAGGCATAACAAATATAATTACCAGTAATTCCTGCATTCCTTGGGGTGCTATTCAAAATATATTATTCATCGTATATATCATTATAGGTCCTCTAAAAAGAATAGACCTTCCTGAGTCTTACATTTTTTAAATATTAATATTCTAATCATTTTGTGTGTTGGAACAAACGGGACAGTAGTCCACCACTACGTCACAGAGACATTACCAATTCAGCTACATTGTAATTTGAAGAGGTCATACCTATAGTGATTACGGTACAACTTTTAAGGTTCAATAACTTTCTAATATTTTGTCAGATTTTATTTCAAAATCTCTCCAGTGTACTTCTCTGATTTCTCTGCTTTCCTCTAGAGTAGTTTGTAATCAAAGTTGGATTTCCCTTTAAATTATGCATCTCCATGGTGAACAACACAGGCACAGTGGAGCACCCCAATTACCGTGCGATCGACTCTCGTCCAGTAAACATCATTTGCATAAAATCAACAATTGTGTACCGATCGATGCGAAAAAAAAGTAAACAAATTTCGAAGACAAATTCTTCATTAATGTGATGAATATCACCAATCAAAGCTACTAAATCGAGTATTTAATAAATTTGCAAGACACTCATGTGTATAAAAAGAGTTATTGATGCACAGAAAATGTGAAATTTAAGGGATAGTTTTGACGAACAAAAACGAAAAAAATGAGATACAAAATCACCGTAAAATTCACCATTTCTTTTAGAGCGAGAAATAATTGCCTCGTATGAACAGAAAGAAAATTTAATAATCTCAATCCTTGTGAAATATCTCTTTTCATAGTTGCTTGATAGGGTCGTAACAGAGAAAAACATACCCCAATGTCCGAATCTCATCGAACAAAAATAATCCTTCGTTGTCGCAAAATTGTTTGACCAGTCCCATACATTCAAATGTGTGTCATGTCTGAACCTCGCGTGTGCGTTGGCTATACATGTCTTGCCAGCCGACTGCACACGTGCACGCTAATGGCTCAGCTGTTTCGATCTGGCCTGCACCGGGCCTAAGACGCATGCGCAGTACATCGCTGAGATCGATGACGTCATGTTCAATGAGTTCGCTGACTACAACTTTTAAAAATGAAGCCCCATGAAAAAGAACGTTATAACCAAAAAAAATACAGCGGAGAAGCGAAAATTTCGCCCATGTATGGATTCAACCCTAATGAATATTCATACCAAGTCTCTTCTTCGTGCATTGCTTGATAGGGTCATGAACTTAAAAAGTAGACGTCGTGTTTTTCGAGGGGCGAAGCTCAAAACACATTAATATCTCGAGTTTTATTCCATGGAATTTCGTATTTATTTCACTGACATCAAATTCATAATAATTTGAGTTACTATGGAAAGTTTCATAGCGATATTGGCAGTAATAAAGGCGCAACGCGAATTTTAAGATTTGACATTCTAGCACACACATGTTCGGATTCACGCAGATGTCCGTTGGTTATTCAAATAGAACGGGCCGCTAATGATATGCAAATTGGGGTGCTCCGCCGTGCCTGAACACCCACTGGTGAGGGAGATTTTCAGTTTCCTTCTATCACTTGGGTTAAAGAGTGACCTAGATATGAGGGAACCTTCTTCCCCTTGAGCTGCATTCATGTGTAGTCTGCTTATCAGACCATGATGTTCCCCCTCCCCTTCCAACCTAAATCTTTACAAACATCTGAGGTGGAGATAGTACATAACATGATCTCAAGGTTTTCAACTAATTTCAAAAGTCAATTCAAGGGCAATTGTTTTCAATACCCCATTGTATAGTATACAAATAATGAATGGTTATGAGTTCAATAGTGCGAATATGTTCATGAGTTGAAAGATTAACATTCTATTCAACGAGGCGTCAGCCGAGTTGAATAGAATTAACGTTAATCTTTCAACGAATGAAAATATTTGCACTATTAAACGAATGAAAAACATTCATTATTTGTTTTATACAACATCGAAGAAGACCTAATAGAACGTTAATCAACAAATTATGCTTTACTCCTTATAAAGATAAATTACAGTTCGAGTCAAGCCTTCTCAATTACAGGCAGATTGCCTTCGCGTCAGATACACGCAGGGATACGCGCGCGCACATGCAGCAGAGAGGTACGCAGTCTGCATATAACCAAAAATGCACGGCGCATATAACCAAAAATGCACGACCGTGCAATATACCATCTATTGAATATCATGTGACCAACAATCGTCCAATCAAATGACAAGGATCCACGTAGGTGTTGTATAATACATTCTATCCTATAGAAATCATGCTTGGATAAAGTAGTAGCCATTGTAATGTAATGTTCACACATATTGATGTCATGATTGATGTACCTGAACAGGGCTACTGAAATTGCCTTAAAGGGATCGTTTAACAATGTTAAATCTGAGATGCATGGCCGTATGTGTTATCAGTGTCTGTGATATGGTGTAATATTGAAGCCCTAAAAAAATTGTGCTTTAAAATGATCAAGAAGTGCCTCAAAAAAGTAAATATCTTTGAGTGACCGGTTTTACCATGTAATTACTCATTTTCCCCAATAGACTGTAGTGTTTAATATGAAAACCGTTAGGCAAACGCAAAATTTCCAATCATAAATATCTTGATAATCAGGCTTGTAAAAGTCACGGGTTCCTGACTGACCTAAAGGTTTATAATTATCATTGCAGCATAAGCTATAAAATCCAGGATTTTGTTTCAGAATCTGAGACAAAGTAACCGGATCCTTTTAAGTTGTTTTTCAAAAGTATACTGGTAGGGGAACAATATAGGCGTCATATACATGTATGCAGCATCCCCCTCACTATCCTTCTTACTTTCTTGATGGGAGTCAGGAGTCAATCTTGATCTTGTCAACTCATCAATAAAGGAAAGGGGCGGGGTGAACTGTGTCTGAATGCAAGACTATTCAAGCAACTGACCTCTGTTTCACCATCCCCTTCAAGATGTCCAGTTCCCTGGTCCAAATATGGATGACCAAAACTGGGGCAAGGGTGACCTTTGCTTGAACAAAGCCTCATCCTGTGGCTGTGGATGGACAAAAGTTCCTTGAACTTTACCCCTAGAGGTACCTGTATACAGGGGCGTCGCTAGACCTTTTTCAGTGGGGGGGTGTAGAGGCCAACGATTACCGACAAAACTAGCCACCAATTACCGACAAAATTAAATGTCCAATATCTACAAATTTAACCCTATAAACCCGGGGCCGAAGGCTAAACTATTTTCCTATGAACTATCTTTAGTACTTGCGTATGCGCAAATGGTCATTTTCCTCGACGACATAAATATATGAATTATTTCGTCAACTTAGTCAGCATCATAGCTATATTTAAATGCAGGCGCGGAGCTAGGATCTTATTTTAGGGAGGGGCGGTAGAGAGCAAGCGAATCACTTAAAGAGCGCGCGAAACGCGCTCATTAGGGGGGTGGGTGATAGGCCTCCCGCGCGAAGCGCGGAAGCTTAAACGTTACCTTAAATTATTAGTAGGCAGTTCAGGTGAAAAAATAGAGTTAAGCTAAGTGTGTGCTTTTCATGGTAGTTTGAAAGAACTAGGGACCAGCATTAAAAAACTGTTTGAATTTTGAAAATCTGTCAATTCATTCTCGAGATATGCCCATTTAAAAACACGCAAATGACACCATTTGTAGACACATACTAAGTGTATTTCTTATTATATCCTTTGTTTTAATTATGGCACCATTGTTTTAGGTCAAATATATACATAATGTGTCATAAGAGCAAAACCATTTAAGCTATTAACACGAAACTTGGAATTTGAAATAAATGTCACATGGGCTTTTAAAAATCATCAAAAAAAATAATCTCTGATGTTTACTTTTTACCTAATTAGCATAATTGATTAAATTTTAACAAGAAAGTGATATCTTTAGTGACATAAATGGCTTTAGAATCTTAATGCCTCGTCCAATAGACTTCAAATTTACAACATAAACTAATTAGCACACAAATAGTTAAGCTATAACGGTTTAACGATTCTTGTATATTAATCCGTCGCGTAATTAGCATATTAATTAAAAAATTAAAATTAAAATGCTTTTTAGAATATATAAACATCATTTAAGTTAGAATGCTCCAACTGATTCACCTGAAATTTAGCACACCTATACTTATAAGCACACAAGCATTTTAACCATCACAATTTTATATATCTCAGATGATTACCTTGTGCCTAATTAGCATATTAATTTACATATTAACAAGAAAATTGCCTTTTCTAAGCACTATAAGTTGGCTGTTGCAACCAATTCACCTGAAAAATGTAACTGAGCATAAACACATTCAAGATGTGGCAATTTCATGATACTTAAATAAATGTATATAATATAGTTTTTTTTAATTAACATATTTTAATTAACAAAGTGGCCATTTTAATACCAAGAAAAACAATGACAATGAAGCAAAAAGCTGCATCCAATTAACCTGAAATTTAGCACACACATTATTATTGAGCTAGTATGTATTTCAATAAGGTTAAGAACAATCTCTAAAAAGAAGGATACTTAATTATGCCTTATTAGCATAATTAATAAAGAAATGAAATCAATTAGTTGCTTTATAAATGATATAAAAAAAACAGCCAGCTGTTAATTATAAATCAGGCGATTTGCTTTTTCAAAACTATAATTCAGTAGAGTTAAAAAATGTATCCAATTGTAAGTTATGTACACAATTAAAAAATAAACTAATTAGCAATTAAACACAACCTACAGGCAAGTGTAAAAGAAATAATAATAAGTACTGAAAACAACACCACCCCCCAAAAAAAGGTTAACACTTTTCCTCTCAGATTCAAATAAATAAAAAGGGGTAGATCTAGGCCTAGGGGGGAAGCCCCATAAGCTCTCAGCACCCTTATGTATAATTTACTGCAAGGTATAGGATTAGGAACCGAAAAAGAAATCAAACATGGATGTTCATTTAAATAATTTAATAGAACATTTTTTTGGAGAAAATAAATTGTTATTGTTAAAAAATTACTTTCCCCGAAAAAATGTTCTAGATTAATTATACCCCCCCCCCTTGCAACACACACACACACCCTGATTTCCCCTGACCTACCTAGTCATGGATTATGGAAAAGTAAAGATAATTAATAAGTAACTTTTGTTTTAATCCGATACCATCACCCAAACTAAGTTTGAACTAGTCTAGTCTTTGACCAAGTCATTGAGATATACGCATACGTCGCGTTTCATATTCTACCTAACATCCAACAACTATTTTTTACACCCTTTATACATTTTATCTTTAACATTTAAATATGGATATCAGAAACTAAAAATAACCGAAACATTGAATAGATATTCCTATAAATATTCCTACGTAACTATAATTTAAACTGTACCGAAACTTGGCAAAAGACTATACCACAATAAATTCGGCATATCTGCAGCACCAAATGCTACGTATGGGACTGACTTTTGTTACACATCGGGACGTGGGTATCACGGAGAAATATCGGCTTTAAAGAATAAAAAAAGAAGAAAGGTGCGTAAAACATTATATAATCCGTAGAATCATATGTGGAACGTTCGAAATAGGCTTCATATTTTATCGACACGACCGCATAATGTCATATTATCGATTTTACGGACATATTTTTCATATCATTGCAGTACGAAGCAGCGAGCACTTGTGCATCGTCTGTGCATCGTCTTGTGCATATGCGCATGCGCATGAGACGAGCACGAGGCGAACATGTGACCGTTTCAGGCGGACTTTCGCTTATACGCACGAATACAAATTACGAGTCTTGCTGGGGCAAAATGGCAATCCAGACACCCAAAACTATTATTAAAATTCGGGCGTTGTTATAAATATATTTCGGGATTTTACTTTTGATTGTTATAAATGATGAAATAACTGACCTATATACGATGTTGCATTTTAATCGGACGAAATCTTCAGGTGAAAAATTGGCCGTAAAAACTTCACATGGCTCCGGAATCTAAACCCATTGATGGATTTTGATGCAACAAACTCCGAAGTTTTCCGAAGATTTATATTTTATGTAAATGAGCTTTGATATATATTTGACCAATCAGGAGCCTCCGCATCCTTTCCTAAACACCCCGTAACCCAAATCCGACTCTGGGATTCCCCGAATAATTGAACACTTTACGGTGCCGCATTTTTCGAAATGGCTGACTGTCACATAAATGTAAATGATGGAGGTTCAAACTATTGCTCTAACGTAAAAACGAGATAATCTACAGAGCTGATTCTTTCGGTATATTATAATTAAATATTATAAAAGAATATATTTTAATCTTGGCTGAATATTACCAAAATAAAGTATAAAAATCGCAATTTAGAAATCACAATCCCAAAGTTTTTGAACAAATGTTATGCTCTGTGTCAGTGTGTGTGGGAAGCAAAGTTGATCAGTTGGACTTTTGCGGAGTGCTGAATTTTTCACATTTTCAACAAAACCGGGCGGTTTTAGAAGCTGTCATTTACAAGCTAGTACAAAGAGATATCATTGGAAAACATATCCAAAAATCAGGGATGTGCGATGTTCAGAACGAAAATGGTGGTATTTCTTAAACTTGTATTGTTTTACTTGTTGTGCATAAGGCGCTGTGTGTGGCGAGATCGGTCAACGCATTTTGTTACGTAACTGTACTGCCTATTATTAGGAAAAGAAGACGATTTATTGTACCGTTCTCGACTGTTAATCCTTGTCTGAAAGAAGTTCCTCCCCCTTCCCGCGCGAAGCGCGAAAGCTTTGACGTTTCATTAAATTATTATAAAAGTAGGACGATTTGCTGTACCGTTCTCGACTGTTAATCCTTGTCTGAAGTTTCTCCCCCTCCCGCACAGCGCGGAAGCTTTGACGTTTCATTAAATTATGAGAAAAAAGTAGACGATTCAATGTACTGTTCTCGACTCCTAATCCTTATCTGAATTAAGTTCTCCCCCTCCCGCGCGAAGCGCGGAAGTTTTGGCGTTTCATTAAATTATAACAGAAAGTAAACGATTCGTTGAACCGGGCTCGACTCTTAATCCTTGTCTGAATTCAGTTTTTCCCCCTCCCGCGCGAAGCGCGGAAGTTTTGGCGTTTCATTAAATTATTAGAGAAAGTAGACGATTCGTTGAACCGTGCTCGACTCTTAATCCTTTGACGTTTCATTAAATTATGAGAAAAAAGTAGACGATTCGGTGTACTGCTCTCGACTCCTAATCCTTATCTGAATTCAGTTCTCCCCCTCCCGCGCGAAGTAGACGATTCGTTGAACCGTGCTCGACTCTTAATCCTTGTCTGAATTCAGTTTTTCCCCCTTCCGCGCGAAGCGCGGAAGCTTTGGCGTTTCATTAAATTATTAGAGAAAGTAGACGATTCGTTGAAACGTGCTCGACTCTTAATCCTTGTCTGAATGAAGCTTCCCCCTACCGCGCAAAGCGCGGAAGTTTTGGCGTTTCATTAAATTATTAGAGAAAGTAGACGATTCGTTGAACCGTGCTCGACTCTTAATCCTTTGACGTTTCATTACATTATGAGAAAAAAGCAGACGATTCGGTGTACTGTTTCGACTCTTAATCCTTATCTGAATTCAGTTCTCACCCTCCCGCGCGAAGCGCGAAAGTTTTGGCGTTTCATTAAATTATTAGAGAAAGTAGACGATTCGTGGAACCGTGCTCGACTCTTAATCCTTGTCTGAATGAAGCTTCCCCCTACCCCGCGAAGCGCGGAAGTTTTGACGTTTCCTTAAATTATTAGAGAAATAAGACGATTCATTGTACCGTTCTCAACTCGTCTAAATGAAGTCTTCCCCTTCCGCGTGAAGCGCGGAATTTTTGGCGTTTCATCACAATATGGAGAAAGGAAGACGATTTGTCGTACCGTTTTCGACTCTTAATATTGTCTGAATGAAGCTTCCCCCTACCCCGCGAAGCGCGGAAGTTTTGACGTTTCCTTAAATTATTAGAGAAATAAGACGATTCGTTGTACCGTTCTCAACTCGTCTAAATGAAGTCTTCCCCTTCCGCGTGAAGCGCGGAATTTTTGGCGTTTCATCACAATATGGAGAAAGGAAGACGATTTGTCGTACCGTTTTCGACTCTTAATATTGTCTGAATTCAGTTTCCCCCTCTCGCGCAAAGCGCGGAAGCTTTGACGTTTCCTTAATTATTAGAGAAATAAGACGATTCGTTGTACCGTTCTCCACTTGTCTAAATGAAGTCTTCCCCTTCTGCGCGAAGCGCGGAATTTTTGGCGTTTCATCACAATAAAGAGAAAGGAAGACGATTTATCGTACCGTTAACGACTCTTAATAAGCCATATATTTTGTCTGAATTCAGTTTCCCCCCTCTCGCGCGAAGCGCGGAAGCTTTGAAGTTCCTTAAATTATTAGAGAAAGAAGACGATTCGTTGTACCGTTTTCGACTCTTAATAAGCCCTATTTGTCTGAATTCAGTTCCCCCCTCTCGCGCGAAGCCCGGAAGCTTTGACGTTTCCTTAAATTATTAGAGAAATAAGACGATTCGTTGTACCGTTCTCGACTCGTCTAAATTAAGTTTTCCCCTTCCGCGCAAAGCGCGGAATCTTTGACGTTTCATCACAATATAGAGAAAGGAAAACGATTCGTCGTACCGTTGTTGATTCTTAAACCTTGTTAGAATTTAGTTTCCCCGAAAATTTTAAACCTCTTTAGCTGATATTTTAGGAAAGTGAAACTTTGAGAAAATACAAGTATTGTAGTTGTAGTCACTATCGAAGTCGTCACAGCGGATAAAAAGTCACAGTTCGTAGGGAAAAAAACTTGTCGGCCGACCGACAAGATACATCTCACCGAGCTCAAACTTCTGCATTGATATTAGTACACGAGGATCGAGCAAGAGTACCGACACAGCTGACCCAACACAGCAACATATTTGACCGTGTCTTTCTTGCTCCCTCGACGAGACGACTTCACCCAACAACCCCCTTCTCTCTTTTACTCCCACTCCTCTTCTCTCAGGCCCTTACCTCCCCTCTCTCTCCTCTCTTTCACCCCCCCCCCCCGTTTCTTTTGTTTCCCTTTTACTTTTTTTTTCTTTCTTTTTTCCTTTTCTTTCTTTTCTTTTTTTTCCTTTCTTTCCTCTCCTCCCTCTTTTTCTTTTCTTTCCTCTCCTCCTTCTTTTTCTTTTCTCTCTCTCTTTCTTCTCTTTTCTTTCCTTTCTTTTCCTTTCTTTCCTTTCTTTTCCTTTCTTTCTTTTCTTTTCCTTTTCTTTTTTCCTTTCTCTCCCTTTCCCTCTCTTTTTCCCCTCCCCCTTTTCTCTTTTTTCCCGACGGCAGCGCAATTTTACCGACAAAATCCTGACAGGTGGGGGGGTGTCGCACCCCCCCACACCCCCCCCTTTGGCGACACCCCTGCCTGTATACCTTCATTAGCTCCAGATTGACCTCCAAACTCGATACTCGAGCTCGAGATAATTTTCCCAGCGTTTGCGCGCATAGTGCGAGTCTTCAAGCTGGTGAGGACGCACCTGACAAATGGAGGGATATTTTGCAAACTACACATGTAGCCCAAGATATCTTGGGATGATTATCTCGACCAAATATCCCGCTAGTTGTAACTGCGGGCTGATGAAGACGCAAATTAGCTGGATAATTTGTGATTGAGATGGTTAAAATAGCGGGTTATTTGGCAATCTCAAGACGATGAGGACAGGCCTATAGGTAAAAGAAGGGGTCAGAAAACACCATCATTTGGCCCGCTTACTCAGCCCAAATACGATTGTGAAAAATCATCAATTTTTGGACTGCCATAACACTACTAGGAAATCCCATTAAAAACCTCATGGTGCTTTACTTATTATATTGTAGTGAGAAGTGCACATGCGTGTAGTGCAGTGTCTGTGATATGGTGTAATATTGAAGCCCTAAAAAATATGTGCTTCAAAATAATCAAGAAGTACCTCAACAAAGTAAAAATCTTTGAGTGACCGGTTTTACCATACTCGTTTTCCCCAATAGACTGTTGTGTTATGAAAACGATTTCCAATCATATCTTGATTTAAAACAGACAGGCGATCGGCTTGTAAAAGTCATGGAGTTCTTGACTGACCTAAAGTTTTATAATTATCATTGCAACATGAGCTAAATCCAGAATTCAGAAACAAAGTTACTGGATCCCTTTAAGTAATAGAATCAAATCTCATTACTTTCAAATGTTCTGATGACTTACATGTAGATAATTAGAATACAATTTAAGTCAAGCCTGAGAGCTGAGAAGGGTATTTGATAATTCAATTCAATTCAATTCAATTCAATTTATTTTGCCAAGCAATAAAAAACATACAGGGTAAAACAAAAGCGGTATACAAAGTTTCACACAATTACAATTACTAACATACATGTAGATAAACACAGAAATTCACAGAATCAATTTACAAACATGAATAATACAAAGGAAATTGCTAATGCTGGTAGCAGCCAGAAAGGAGGCGGTCCTTGTATGCGGCTGACCAATTAATCAAATATAAAAAGTTAAGCTGTAATAAAAAGTGAAACAAACAACAATTACATGTAAAATATAATGAATTTAACAACCGTTAAAATCTGTAGCTAATATCAATATACGTCCATCAAGTATTTTTTGTATTTACGTTTGAAAGTGTGAACAAATTTCAATTCACATATTTTACGCACATGCATGTAACTGGATTGGCTTATAAAAAATGATTTTGAGAAATAATTATGTAGTTAGTTAACTAGTTTCATATTTACCATACAACAAAGACTATAGAGTAGAGATATCTGATGATATAATGTTCATACCTGCACTTCAATAAAAAGACATCAAAACAAATATCAAGGAACAATATGTTTATTTTCTAAATGTATCAATGTTGTTTCTACAATTGTATACTTAGAAATCACTTGCCACTGATTGCACAAGTACGTTTAACTTGAAATATCTATAGATCAGTTTGAATCCATAATGAAATCATTAGAAGGTGGTGTGGAAATATACAAACATTACTAGGACGTTATTTCTTGAAGCACTACAAATTCTAGACTTTAATTTAGAGACGATAGGCATGTCTCTTACTTCATGAATTTCAATGTGTTTCTCCTCTAATAAAACCATTTGTGTCAGACCATTTGAAGGTTAATTGGATGACAATTGTATGGACTGGATACTGTGCATGCCAGTGTCACCAATCTTTATCTTGTATCATCTTAAGCATATTTGCAGTAGTCTGCAAATTAGTGCTGAGAAGTCTTAAATTCCAGTAATCCTACTGGTAGTTAATCATAAAGTTACATCATCATTCTGTCTTTTATCCCCTCCTAAATAAGGTTAACCTTACAAAAAATCTGTCCAGCCATTCGAAACGGCACCTGACTATAGAAACCCTTCAAAAAGAGAAGAAAATGTTTTAAGTTAAAGCTATCTGTTTAGGACTATATCTACAGTTTAAAGGTACAGGTGGGTAAAAGTCTTACATCCACAAAATATAAAATGTACAAACTTCATATCATCAGAGGTACATGTATGTACTCCCCAGTGTGAATTTTTCAGTTGGGTGTACAAATAACTTAAAATGCCAACTGCTTTGAGCGGAAAGCCTACCCAGAATTCTATCCGCTCTGGCAAACCGTTAACATCAACTTCTTTTAAAAGATGCAAAATTCATGAACAGTTTGATGAAATCTTAAATGGAAAGTCCCCCCTGATATGATTTTTTTGTTTTCATGAAGGCAGACAAAAATACAAAAAGAGATCAGTGAAAGGTGAGTACAATCTGATTAAAAATAGGGAAGTTATTTTTGAAGGTGTACTTAATGAAAAGCAAATTGGCAACTTGCCCAAATGAGCTGAGAGTTGGCAACTTGACATAGCCTTTAATCTCTATAAATAATTTTAATTTTGAAATAGTATAGATTAACTTTATCACTTGATGCAGCAAAACAAACAAACAACCACCAAACTCTATCGGCACCCACAATAACATATATATCTTTGAACATTATTTCATTTCAGATGAGGACATGGCATTGTTAAAGGGTCAGCTTATTAATCGTTTTAAAAATTACCCCCCCCCCCCCCCCCCTCCCTAACAACAAATATTAGCCCAAAGGAATATGATGGGATACATACTGTTGACAATCAATCTAAAGAAATTCCTGTAAAATTACTCCTCTAGTTTTGATATCATTGCATATTGTAGTACGTCCTATCAATCTTTTAGAACAGTAACAACAGCCCCCAACCCCTCCCCCCCCCCCAAAAAAAAAAAAAAAAAAAAATTAATACGCATCAAATTTGTCTTTATAGTATACTGGTCACCCAGATTGGCTCTTTCAAGAAGGAAATGTGTGTTGTAGAACCGGTCTATAAATATAATGTCTACAGTGGCCATTTGTGTGTGTTTTTTCTTGATCGATAGACAGGTTTGAGTTTCTTTACTAAACAATGAACCTAACATTGTAAAAACCAAATCAGGGATGATGTTATAAAACTCAAGTTCTTGACCTATGATAATGAATAATGTATTAGATACATACACTGTAATATACTGTAGTGTACCTGTGCCCTTCCACTATATAAAATGCCAAGTATGCATTTTATCAGGGATAGGCTGACCCTTCTATTCCATACAATGGCATGTGAATAGACAGTTAGCTTCATTTTCTCGCTAAAAAAACAAGTATCACTTTTTATAAAGAATTCCTTTTGATACCAAAGACTTAGTTCTCTCTATCGTGCAATGTGGTTATTTACCGTACTCTATTTGCAGCATTGAGAGAGAAATTGTTGTTTCTGCGATCAACCTGGTTTTGCAAATTATATACGGTACCCACTAAATAACCATGCAATAAAATATTTCCTTTCATTCACACATTATAGGAACAAATAAAGGATCAAAGAGAGGATGATGATTAAATTATGTCAAGATGATGAACATAATGAATGTGATGATAATCATATGAAGAAGAAGGAGAAGAAAGGTAAAGAAGAAGCGAGGAGGAGAAGAAGAAGAAGCAAGAAGAAGAAGAAGAAGAAGAAGAAGAAGAAGAAGAAGAAGAAGAAGAAGAAGAAGAAGAAGAAGAAGAAGAAGAAGAAGGAGGAGGAGGAGGAGGAGGAGGGGCAAACTTGAGATTATTATCATCACCATCATACCAGCAGCCCCCTTTGGCGGCGGAGCTCACTGGAGTTACATTAAAGGCATGTGACAACTTTGAATAAAAGCTCTACAAGTCAGCATGAATTGATCATTTGATTAAGCTATACCTATAAATATAATATTCAACAGCGCGCGACTAAAGCAGGGCTCCCACTTAGCCGAGTTGGAGCCTTGAGTTGTGGCGAGCTGGCGCAAGCTTATGGCAAGCCGTTTTTATCATTATAAAACATATTTCTTGATATCAAGAAATAATTTTACGTTGTAAAGCAATGGTAATTCTTGATATCAAGAATTTGATTTCGTCATATCAAGAATTTGATTTCGTCATAATAAGAATTGAATTCTTGATATCAAGATATATGTTTTAATGATAAAACGGCTAGCCATAAGCTTGCGCCAGCTCGCCACAACTCGAGGCTCCAACTCGGCTAAGTGGGAGCCCTGCTTTAAACGTTAGACCGAAAGCTTCAGTCTCTGATTCATATCAACGGTTGTTCTGCTGAGATTACAAATGTCAGCTTTATTAAAGAATTACCCATACCAGATGGTTATTTCTGTCTACCGGTACTTAAACGTGAGAACCATAGGAAAGTAAAAACAAAAAACAGTTGCATCCCACCTTTCCAGGTCATCATGGTCATACACTGACTAATCAAATTTGTGGCTCAGCTAGCTCAGACTCAGAGATGCATTGCAAGCAAAAATAATATTGGATCAAAGCCAAATGAAAATGGAAACCGTTACAAGTAACTTACATCTTCTTACCAATTTGACTTGCTTCAATTGCTCCATTCTCTTTCACTATTTCCGAGATGAACCATTTTATTTCAGCTTCGGTCCACGTTCCGC
The DNA here is from genome assembly GCA_035222895.1 of Strongylocentrotus droebachiensis. Taxonomy (NCBI): domain Eukaryota; kingdom Metazoa; phylum Echinodermata; class Echinoidea; order Camarodonta; family Strongylocentrotidae; genus Strongylocentrotus; species Strongylocentrotus droebachiensis. Next base: position 41,394 of record JAVYIG010014141.1, read on the forward strand.
CATTCAATTTCTTCTCCATGATATCAGTGAAGCGAAAGTGCCTCGGCGACCCCGCCGCAGCGGCAGCGGCGGAGGCCTTTAATCCTGCGACCGCATCCAGGGGCTCGCCCCCGTCGCCATTCGGAGATTTCACTGGCGGCATCGTCCGCAAAACCTTTCTTTTTACGTTAGAAATACTCGCAGAACGCTTAGCTGACCCTTGGTTGCGTGTGTCATTTTGAACGTAAGCGGGTCCAGGGTTTCTCTGACTTCTCGTACGGCCCATTTGACCCGAATTCTCAAGAAATCCGACTTGCAAAGTGCGGTATATGTGTTTCCGGACAACTGACCACATTACCCGTACAACAAGGTAGTACGTACATAGACGTAATAGAAATGCTATTACGTCTATGGTACGTATGACGACTGAGCGACAGTGCAGTTGTCGAAATATAATTGGACTGAGCATGCGCAGTATAAGTGACGATACTCGTGCACGTGGAAACTATACACAAGTCTGGTTATTATTGTTTACCTTGAAAGGTACACAACAGAAAGGGTCGGATTGGGCCTACATTGAAATTGATACACATTACAAGTGCATGCCCACAAACCAAACTTTTACCTATCAATATCTATATGAGATCGCTAAAACAAACAACTAATTTCCATCAGCTACTATATAGGGGGCGGGGCGACCCCCCCCCCCCCCCCCTGGCCCCTCCCCTCAGCGTACAGGTATGGAAGCCATGCATGCATTTGATTATCTGAATAATATTGTGTTGTGCTACTTTCTGCGTGAGATAACGTCGGTGTATAAATATCTCCTAAATAAGTACTGTTATATCCCTCGATATAAGTAATTGTTCATGCCTTCTCAATTTGTATCGATCTACCCGGCTTAATTATATTGACTAAGACATTACGTAATAATAAACCGTTATATACGTAACATTTCTAGGTAAATCCCATAAGATATTACGTAATAATAATCCGTTATTATGTAACACTTCTAGGTAAATCCCTTGAGCTGATGAGCACAATAAGAACATGGATTCGAGCTGCTGGGAGAAGATATCAAGAGCTAGATAAAACAGCAGAATATAGCAGATGTCAGTTTAGATTTTCGACTCGGCCCGCTTTTGTTAGTTTGCTGTGTAACAGTGTCTGCATTCTAATAATAATAATCATAATAATATGTCTTGTTTACCCAGGGAAGCCTCATCAGTATTCATACTGTTCTCCCTGAGGGCCCTGCAATCATATTATTACCCCGGTCATCGGATTCAGGCTTACCCGCACACAATATATGCACATTCTCCACTCCCTGGGGAGCATTCCAGCCAGTGCATCATTTTTATGAGACTATGCACAGCTGCTCAATGATTTAGGAGTGGTAAAGCTTTATTTTATTGGAGTCTGTGTCTACAGACTACGCTTTTGTAACCTGGAGATGAGTATGAACAGTTGTAACCCTTCATGCATGTCTTTTTGGCACAGATATTGTGGCTTTGAGGCGTACAAAGAATTTACCCAACCTAAAACTGGTTCAACACATGAGAGGAGCCCATTATGTTTGCAGATCATTTATATTTGTGTCTTCATTTAAATGTTTGCAGTTTTGTTGATCCTCTAACAACGACACGGGTATATAGTACACAACATGCACCAAACCAATTAACCACTGCTTTAAACTACGAGCCGGACAATTAAGCAGTTAATCTATGATGACATTTTTGTTGCTTTTTCTCATGAAAACCTACTTCACTATTTCCTCAATTGTAATTTCGTTTCACCTCACTTTACTTCACTTTGTTTTCCATATCCTCGATAACC
>JAVYIG010014142.1:0-43206 GCA_035222895.1 Strongylocentrotus droebachiensis
TCACTAAAAATTAAAGATAATCTGAAAGTTTGAGTGAAAAAACAGATCATTATTAATGATAACAATTGGGAAAAACTGATCTGATCGATTCCTTAATTCTCCTCACTATATCAATACAATTTAATGACACTTTAGGTGAATGTAAATCGTCACAAAGCAATGAACTGGCTCTATATACCATTCCAGGCATTTTAGTGTGACAGATTTTTACAATCCTGTCTTCTGTCTTATTTTTATAGAAAACGGTTGGGAAAATTCAAAAATGATTAGGATAATATACTGTATTAAGACGGTGTCGCATAGTAACGCCCTTAAAGGAAACCATAAATATCTTTGTGGTTTGAGAGTTTTTTCAGGATTTCGTGCATTTTAGAGGGTAACTAGGAATATAATAAGCAACGTTTCATCAAAACATTACGCATTTTTTTCATTAACCTTTTACAATGCTACCTAGTCACTTCAAAAGGTTCAGTTTCATTTTAAGTTCAGTTTTCTTTTTCACATTTCACTTTTCGATTTTATAAATAACATGGTTACATGTCGACGTGGGGAAAATAGAAAGAATTAAAAACACAGAATGGAAAATACTCGAAAACAATGAAAAAATCTCACCAGACAAGTAAATAAGAATATCAAATAAGAATTGTGAATAAGGAAAACTGAGTGGAGATGGAGAAGAAAAAAAGAGAAAGAAGGCGTGGCCCACTACGATGCATGGCGGCTAGAGCTTAATACCTACATGTATATACGTTCAGTGAAGATCACTACACGGTATAATCTAACTTGTCTTTTTTGAGTGCAGATACCATAGACATATAATGCCAGGCGACCTTGTTATAAAGTAGGAATAACCATTTTTTCGAGAGATTTCTTTTCTGATTCAGGATTTATACCCTTTGTTCAGATATGACAAAAAGATATCGTGGTCTATTAAAACGCTTACAATATACATTGAAACCACATGCGATCAAGATCGAGGTCCTAGCCGGATTTTCCCTGACAGCCCCCATTCATCTTCTTTCAATTTGGTAAGGAATAGATTCGAGAAATATTAACTTGCAACGAATTTATTATCTGTTTCACTCACACGGAAGGATGGTTCCTTTACAATGCATAATCATAAAGACATCGCTAGAAAGAAAAAGAGTATGTGGCATTTCACTAGACTGTTATTACAATTGTGCCATGCAGCTGCAGGCGCGTACGAAGGGGCGGTGTTTTGAGGGTTAACCCCCCCCTTAATTTTTGTTTGTTTGTTTGTTTGTTTTTTTTTGGGGGGGGGGGGGGTCAAGGGGGGGGGGGGACGTGGTTGTGATGAGTGAACAAAAACATGTTTAAACAAATTAATGATCCTTTACCCCCCCCCCCCCACACTGAGCAAATTATCGGTCGACGCAATTTTCTAATTTATGGGGAAAACAAACTGGGTGCTCACTAAAATTAAAGATAATCTGAAAGTTTGAGAGTTTGAGTGAAAACAGATCATTATTAATGATAACATTTGGGAAAAACTGATCTGATCGGTTCCTTAATTCTTCTCACTATATCGTTACCATTTATTGACCTTTTAGGTGAATGTTAATCGTCACAAAGCAATGAACTGGCTTTATATACCATTCCAGGAATTTAAGTATTGACAGATTTTTAAAATTCTGTCTTATGTCTTATCTTCATAGAAAACGGTTGGGAAAATTTAAAATGATTGGGATAATTTAGTGTTTTAAGACGGTGTCGCACAGTGACGCCCTCAAAGGAATCCATACATTTCTTTGTGGTTTGAGAGTTTTTTTAAGGATTTTGTGCATGTTAGAGGGTAAGTAGGAATATAATAAGCAACGTTTCATCCAAACATTACGCATTTTTTTCATCAACCTTTTACAATGTTACCGATTCACTTCAAAAGTTCAGTTTCAGTTTAAGTTCAGTTTTCTTTTCACATTTCACTTTTCGATTTTATAAATAACATGGTTATATGTCGACGCGGGTAAAATAAAAAAGAATTAAAAAGACAGAAGGGTAATACTCGAAAACAATGACAAAATCTCACAGCCAAGTAAATCATAATCTCAAAAAAAAATAGTGAATAAGGAAAACTTAGTGGAGATGGAGAAGGAAAAAAAGAAAAAGAAGGCGTGGCCCACTACAATGCATGGCGAAAACAGCTTAATATTTACATGTATACTGTATACGTTCAGTGAAGATCACTACACGGTATATCTAACTTGTCTTTTTGAGTGCATATACCATAGACATTAATGCCAGGCGACCTTGTTATAAAGTAGGAATGACTATTTTTCGTGAGGTTTCTTTTCTGATTGAGGATTTATACCCTTTGTTGAGATATGACAAAAAGATATCGTGGTCTGTTAAACGCTTACAATATACATTGAAACCACATGCGATCAAGATCGAGGTCCTAGCCGAATTTCCCTGACAGTCCCCATTCATCTTCTTTCAATTTGGTAAGGTATAGATTCGAGAAATATTAAGCTGCATAGAATTTATTATCTGTTTCACTTACTCGACAGGATGGTTCCTTTAGAATGCATAATCATAAAGACATCGCTAGAAAGAAAAGGAAACAAAAATGTATTTTCGCATTCCACTAGTAATCTCGCCCACGCCGTTTCTCATGAGAGGAATATACACATAAGAAAAAATGTCATTCAAATGACAATTCTATAACCCCAAAATCTTAGTTATCGGGGAAACAACTGTGGTAAAATGAAAGTACATATTTTCAGACGTTCTTTCGTTTAAAATGAGCTAAATATCATTTTATACCACAGTCATACTTTTGAAGCACTTTTAACAGTGCAAGAAGTTTTGTGCATTTATTTGTCTGAAGATGTTTACATATTTATCTACGAAGATGGGTTGTGTTCCATTTGCCACACTCCACCCAGGTGAAGTTAATGGGTACCTGATAGGTACAGTGCTCGAGCGCTGTAATGGCAGCTGGGCTAAAAGCGGGGGTAATAATAAGGCACACCAGGAATGGAAACGTGCGAGACATGCTGTATAAGATTCCATTATAAGGTTCATAAGGTTCATATTTGTTGTCGATTAAACAATAATAATTCGTGGTATTTATATGGCATATGAATACACATATTAACATATACATTCATACAAAAAGACAAATTTGATGCAATCAATTTGAATTTACAGAAAAACAAAACAAAGGAAAATAATTTAACATAGATATAGTTGTGCATCGAAAATAATAAACATGTAAACAAAGTGAGGTGTTTAGTTATAGTTATTTATCACTATTATTATCATTATTATTATTATTATTAGTAGTAGTAGTAGTAGTAGCAGCAGTAGAAGTATTACTATTGGTATGATTGTTATTATTATTATCATTATTATTTTTAGTAGTAGTAGTAGTTCATGTAGTAGTAATCATATTTTAATTGCTATTATAATCATCATTATTGTGGTTGTTATTACCACTACCCTTTTCATTATTAGTGGTAGTTGAAATAGTTGAAATAGTAGTAGTAGTATTAGTAGTAGTAGTAGTAGTTGTTGTAGTAGTAGTAGTAGTTGTTGTTGTTGTAGTAGCAGTAGAAGTATAAGTAGAAGTAGTAGTAGTAGAAGTAGTAGTAGTAATAGTAGTAGTAGTAGTAGTAGTAGGAGTAGTAGTAGGAGTAGTAGAAGAAGAAGAAGAAGAAGAAGAAGAAGAAGAAGAAGAAGCATTACTATTGGTATAATGATGATATTTATTATTATTATCAGTAGTAGTAGAAGTACATGTTGTAGTTATTATTACCATTAATCAACATTACCCTCATCATTGCCAAGTTAAAATCATCATTAACATCGTCCTTATCATCTTTAGCCCCGGCAGAATTACAATAATCATCATTGTCACGTTTCAATGTCACACATTGGAATACATTCGTGTTCACCAGTATAAATCTCGTTATTATTTATTTCCTAGTCCGGCGGAAGATGAAGCCGACGACACAGCAACTGGAAACGACATAATTAAAGACGAGTTCTCAGACATTGATGAGATTCTTAAAGATTATGACTTCCCGTTTGAGAACCTTATTCTCGAAGGCGGCGGCGCCCAGGGAAACGCTTATATTGGCGCCATAAAGGTGAGAAATTGTGTTAAAATGTATATTTGTGTTAACCTGTTGTCTGCTGAATTCATTCACTGCGATATGCTTAATACAGGGGTCAACCGGTTCCAGCAGGCAATGGATTCCCAGTTTACTGAGTCATATAGAGTACCTAAGCTATGACATCATAATAAACAATTTTTTTAGAATTTCTCAATTTTTTTTCATTTTTCGAAAGAGCATCAAAAATACTGTCCGAATGTCGAAAACCAATTGAATATGTTAAAGACCGTCAATACTACTGGACCAGAAGGGATTACACCACACAGCAAGGTCACTGACAGGTGGCTATCTCATTAACCCAGCTCTCAACTAACATAAGAAAAAGAGGATCATGGGGGACCTACAGGCACCGATTAGGGAAGTTTTCTATATAGAGGGAGCAAGTAGCTACAAGTAGGACAGAGGGGCTTTAAGTATTGGCGGAGATATGACCATCTTAAATAAATAGATGTCCTATAGGAACTCCGTGCTATATTGCTCTGGCTGGTAATGTTATGATTGAGAAATTCCAAAAATATAATTTTTTTGATGACGTCACAATTCACCATTCTATTAGTAATACGAGAAATAGCTACAAATAATGGTATAAGGAATAGTAATAGTAATATCAATGGTTTCTTTTCTTGTCATATGCGTCGGAAAAGCAAAATGTGTCATTAAGACATCTTCTTTTTTGGAAGGAAACTAATTTCATAAAAAAGATGAAATTAGGAAAAGACATCCGAAAAATAACAAAGCGCTAAGAAAAATGACTGTATAGAAGTGTAAAAAGGAGCAGAAAATGATAGAAGTATAAAAGCAGTAGCAGCAACAGCTATAGGAGTAGAAATAGTTGTAGTTGTTATTGATGTGATATGGTATGGTGTTATATCGTATTTATTTTTAAGATAGCTTAAACTGGACAGTACATATAAAATCAAGAATACACTGAATGGCTGGATAGCCCATTCAGCTGTGTTAATAATGACAAAACTATTCTCCCCTGGAGTCCAGAAGATTAAATGAAAAGAAAACTTTAGTGGCAAATATTGAGGACATTTAGTAACAGTAGTAATAGTGGTAGTAATAGCAATAATACTAATAATTATAATGAATATTAATAATAATCATTAACATTATTAGGCTAATACATAATGAAGATAATGATAGTAAGGATAATGATAATAATAATTATAATAATCGTCGTCAAAGTTGTTGTAGTAGTAGCAATAGCTGTAGAAAAGAGAGTAATAGATAATTTAGAGGGATAAGGCATTGTTGGTAGGAACAGCATAAATTTTTAACATACAACCATTTACTATTACAGGAGATGGGAAAGCGTGGCTACTTGAAAAAGCTTCGTCGATTCGGCGGTGCCAGCATAGGGGCGTTTACTGCTTGTTTCCTCGCCGTGGGACATGGACCTGACAAATTCGAAGAAATTCTCAAAGGGCCGCAAATCAAGGGATTGTTAGGTAAGGAAGAAGAGCGCAGCTTGTGAAGTGCAAATTTCTTTCGTTAAACAAAACTAGGGGTAGGGGGACTCGGCACCGCCCCTTCCCCATCTCTCGAACATGCATACATCAGAGTCATTATAACACGAACGTAATTTCAACTGAAGGCAATTTCTGTAGCCTTGTATAACGGATACAAATTCTATACAAGAATCTATTATAGAAGTTGTTTTAGCTATTATTGTTGTTCTTCCTCTCATTATAATTTTCATTATTATTATCATTATTATTATTATTATCATTATCATTATTATTATTGATATCAAAGGAGGCGTCTATATCTTTCTAAATCATCCTGTTATATTTGTTACAGATGCTACACTCACGGGTTGTTGCATATAGTAGGCCCATGGTAGAAGTAAGATAACAAACTTCTTAAGACACATTGGATTGCATCCTGGTCGTGCTAGTTTGTTGGTGACTCCATAGTTCTCGAAAATATCAACCTCAGGCAATTTCAGAAGCCGTGGATAACGGACTATTTATTTATTCATTTCACTTCTTTATTCAGGGTAGTCTGTTCAGTTACAACAATAAAAACCTCGTCTTCCACAAAGCCCTGATTATAAAAACAGCACATGAAAAATACATAAAGTACAATTAGAAATGTACAATATCAAATTGTAATATTACACAGTTTATGCATGGTTTTACAAAATGATAACAATCAACTATAAAAATAGGTTAAACAAAAACATGGGAATACATTAACTTAATATAATATTACACAAAAGAACAACAGTTAATTAATGATAAGTATACTAACATTTCATTATAAGCATGGTATGGTAATGGAATCAAGTAACATGACAAAAACTCAATCAAAATAGATAGTGAGAAAGAAACTGTGATAAACATGTAAGAACTAGATGCTACACAATAAGCCATTATTATTATTATTATTTTTTCTAATTATTATTATTATCATTATCTAACCATGTGGCATTTGTTACAGATGCATCATTTGGACAGTGGAGTATGGTACCAAACTTGTACCTACACATGGGATGGCATCCAGGCAAAGCTATCGACAAGTTTCTTGGTGACGCCATAAAAGAGAAACTGGGAAAAGCGGATGCAACCTTCAAGGTAAATCAGGGTGTCGTTTTACGAATCCGTCATTACTACAAGTTCCCCATCATCTGATTCAAACGTATGTAAAACCATATTCATGTGTTTCAATGGCATGTCGCCGAATATGCACTTATGATTGTTTCCCAGATTCTGACCGTTTTGGGGGATAGTTTACCTTTTGTATGTGTTTGTGTTTGCGTGTGCGTGTGTGAATGCTCTCACCTCAGCATTCTTGTGGGGTTTTATGTGCGCTTCACATACCCCTTGTGAGGCATTTTTACTTTGTGGGGTATTTTTTCAGGACCCCACAGAGTAAAGTCTTTCAAATGACTGTATATTCGGTGTCCTATGCCCTGCGGGGCATTAGAAGTGGTACCCCATAAATGACATTTTGTGAGCGTGTGCTAAAACTTGCACACTTTTTTATGGTAACATCGTAAGCACACCGCCGGGTTGTTATCGCCAGGTTGTACATACCCCACTAGTAGGGGACCACAAGGTATATCTGGAACGCACAGAAATACCCCACAATCAGGTGCCCCACAAAGGCCCTGATGTGAGAATGTGTGTGAGGATGTGTGCAAGCGCTAGCTGCATGGCGTTTCATAGGAATACGTATTGCAATATTCCAACAAATTCCTCCTCCCAGAAATTCCAGGATGTGCATGCCTGTGTAATGTTGTGCTCCCTCCATCTCTCTCGTTCTATCTCCTCTTTCTCCATTACATATGCAGTCCGTATTTCCTTTCTTTTTTCACTTCACTGAATTTGTACCTTTACATTGTGTCCAGTCATTAGCATACGTGTTCATGTGAATGCTGTCTCTGTTGGCTCCTTTATCCTTCTTCTTTTGTTTGTTTATCGACTTGAACTTTTCTCAGTTATCATTTTTCTGAGGGTTCCACAATTTACAAGCTCTTCTTATTTACTGGACCTCCCAATTTATCAGCAGAATATATATCAAGGTTCATTTGCAATTATTCTACTTTTTCGTGATCAGATATATGTGGTTTTAATTTAAATTTCTTAATTTAAAATGTAATAATATTGAATATAAAAATGAAATGAAAATAAACGCGATCGCAACTACTTTGTTGAGTTCTGGTCATGCGATTGCATTGTGAAAGAAACGTTGTGGAATCGATCAGAAAAGGTATTGGTGTGTACTGCAAGGTTCTGGAATCATCACAATGATAAGAAATTTGGCTCAGTCTTGGTAAAGTTACAAGCACTGTACACAGAAAGATGTATATGGGACTACACGAACATGTGGCATACAAAACTGTCATGATTTGTATGATGTTACATGCTATATTTATAATATTAAGGCATTTGAAGAGCTATGCTTTCCAGGGAACATTTTGTATCTGATGTTCTTCGGATCCCCACTTGCATAAAAATGATAACGCTCACAAATTATTTGTGGCCACTTTTCAAAATCCAACCTTCTCTTTAAACATACCTAAAAATATATCATTTTTATTCGTACAGGATCTTTACGATCATAAGGATAATGAGGGTAATAAGAAGAAGATAGAACTGTGCGTGGTGGTAACCAACCTCAGTACAATGATGGAAGAATACTGCCACGTGAAGACCACTCCAGACATGCCTATTCGACTCGCAGTCAGAATGTCCACATCTATACCAGGCAAGTTTTGTTATGCATCAGTTACAACTTTGCGTATTTGGCTTGCGTATTCCTGCGTATTTATGGCAAGCCGTTTTAACATTTATTCCTATTTCTTGATATCAAGACATCGAGACCATTGCTTTACAAACACACACAAACAAAAATCATTTCTTGATTTCAAGAATTGATAGGATACGCCTTCAGTTTTATAAGGAATAGGCTTTAAGTAATGCTCTGTATTTTCCCCTTATGCTTGGTTAAGTCATTATCTGCCATTTGCATTACCCGAAGATTCTCCGGGAGACGAGGAGATATTACATTTCTTGATTGGCCTACGGTTTCGCTGTGTGCAGACGTATACACTCATTGATACCTGTATCTGCATCAAGTCTGGTGTCAGCGTATTATAACCACCTGCAAATGGAGAATGAAGATCCTCTCCCTTACTTTGACCATGGACCTACTAGGTCCATGCTTAAACAACATATTGTTGTAATGTATGATTGCATAATTCGAAATAACATGGTCATATAGACTTCGAGGGACCAACTGGAGGGCAATTTCAATTGTCAGATTACATAATATGTCAACAATTTCAAAAGGTGACCCATGAGGCTGTTGTACGTTAATCGTCATTATCTTTGTCATTTTATTTCATTTATTTATTTTCCACAATCCATTAAAAGACAAACATGCCTAATACTAAAATAAGCCCACTAAATAATATATATACATATACATGTAGATATATATATAGTTATCCTATGCAAACTTATCTTTGTGAAATGCATTAAAAATTAGTTTTCGAGGGTTGGCGATGAAAATAGAATAAAATGTAGAAACAGACCCTGAATAAAGTAATAAACAGCTCGTTCGATTTGTTTTAAAGCATTATTTTCTAAGACCCGACAGCTAAATCTGTGACATCCATATAAATAACGTCTATAATCACTCTGAGATGGAAGATAATACTAATACGAAATGCATTATGCAACGTCTAGACATAAGGTATAATCTTAACTTATTTGTCTTATTCTTCTTTTACAGGATCTTAATCCTGTTTATTCTACATACATCAATGCCCCCATTTAAGAATACTTTGAATCTGGTCACGCTTCGAAAAGTTTGTGACCTAGAATTTTCATTAAACATACTACGGAAGAATAGTCCTTGACCGTTTGAAGGAGTGCATGGTCACTTGTAATCAATCTGACATCAGAAAATACTCGGAAGCATAGTACTCTAATTTTGGACTCCACATCACCTACCTTTTCTGTATCACTACATATTTTACTTTGTTGAAGAAATTCAATATTTGTTTTGTTTATTATAAATATATTTGAAGTTACGTTGCTTGTTGAGATTTCCAATTTCTCTCTCTCTCACTCTCTATCTCCCTCTCTCTCTCACACACTCTCCCTCTCACTCTCTCTCTTTCTTTCTCTCTCTCTCTCTCTCTCTCATTCCATCCAGGTGTATTATTTCCTGTTACGCAAAGATACATGGACCGAACCGACACGTACATTGATGGGGGCGTCATATGCAATTACCCCGTCCATTGCTTTGATGGTAAGCGATAATAAAAATATAATAATAATATAATATTCAGTTCTTGTATAGCGCATAATACGTTAAGAAATAACATATTTATGTGCTTCCAAAGAGCTTTGAAAATTATTACCCTGGCTTTAGCTCCGGCAGCCGTTATCAGCGCACAGTGCATTTCAAAGATTAATCCTACCAGGTACCATTCACCTCACCTGGGTTGAGTGTGGCAAATGTAGATTAATGTCTTGCCAAAGGACATAAGTGCCGCAGCGGGACTCGAACCGCGGACCTTGTGATCCACAGTCCGGTATCATATCCACTCGACCACGACACCTCTACATTGGCTAATACATGCAGAGTGATTACATGGGCAGATCGGATGATGGGTCCAAAACTGTTTTTTGATTGAAAGCAAATTCATATACTCCACCAAATTTGAAATAAAAGGCCTTTCTGGATGCAAAAAGAAAAGAAAATGAAACCACTAAACAAATGAGGGATTCCGGAAGAGGTGGGGAGGGGTGTATTTGATTTATGGGGGTTCTCCTGCCTCAGTGTCTCCTCTCTAGTTAAGAAAATTACAAACCTAGAACGTACCTTCTCGCATCACGCTTCATGGGCGTGGCTTTCCTTGACATTTCAATATGAACTAATGAATTGACACCGGTACGTAATAAAGCATCATTGTGATTAAGGCTGTGATGTCGATTGCCCCTAAGACGAAGAGGTTACCCTGTCCATTCTGAATCAAGGATTTCGAGAATCTAGCAAAAACTATGAGCTGATGAAGAAGCATAAATAATAACTTTCCCGAGGCAAAGTTGATATAAATTTGCCTCGAGGGAAGGTTACTATTTATTCCTCTGAATGATCATAGTTTACTAGTAGTCCAGGCATAATTTGATATGACCTCCCACTAATTGCAACAGAAAATGTCTCGACTGTTTTGTGCTCTTGGAGGTGTCCATTATAACATATCAAAAGTCTTAAGGAATCCGGGTGGGGGAAAGTGCAATGGCGGCCATTTTTTCAAAATGGCCGCCATGTATAACTAATGTTGTACAATTCTGGGGATTACTTTTTAACAGCACCTCATTTTACCATGCATAAGGTGTCATATGAAAGACAATTACATTTCCTACAAGATGATACCTCATTCATTGGGTTTCGGGATTATTTGCTACCAATTTTGAGCCAAAAGCGTGATTTTTTACCATTTTTTTCAAAAATGTGAATTGCGCCAAAATACATATTTCTCCATATTTATTTGATTATTATGCTAACCGACTTCAAACTTGCTGAAAAATTGTTCAGCATCCGGTTTGATACCATATCCAAATTTCAAGTCTATTACTTTTCAAACTAAAGAGTTATAGCGCTCTGAAGTTGAAACTTTGTTATGAGCCAAAATGGCAAATTTGGTTGCTAAGGGCTATCTTCTCCTTAGCAACGGTAACAAATTGGCGTGAGAAATAGAATATATCACGAGAAATTGCTATCACCAAGCAGATGACTACTTTTATAGGAAGTATGATGTCAAATGATACATGTTCATCCTATTTTAATGATAAATATCGCTTAGTTCCCGTTGCTATGGTAATAATATGCCTAGCAACCGATATAAAACGCATATTTTTGTTGTAAATCTAATATTTCCCATATCTCTGCTTCTAAATAACATAGAGTTTTGATTTTAAGTGCTGAACATACATTTCCAGGGACAAGGAATCAAATTAATTAAATTTTAATGAGCTAAACCTAGCAAAAAAGCCGAAAAAGCCATTTTCCAAAATGGCCGCCATAAACCTGATATTTTGCAATATCTCCGCTTCTAAATGACTTAGGGCTCTGATTTTTATTGCTAATATACATTTTCTAGGCCCAGGAATCCTTTGAAACACATTTCAATGAGCTAAACTTGACCAAAAAGCCGAAACGGCAGCCATTTTCCAAAATGGCCGCCATAAACCTGATATTTTGCAATATCTCCGCTTCTAAATGACTTAGGGCTCTGATTTTTATTGCTAAATATACATTTTCTAGGCCCAGGAATCCTTTGAAACACATTTCAATGAGCTAAACTTGACCAAAAAGCCGAAATGGCAGCCATTTTCCCAAATGGCTGCCATAAACCTGATAATTCCCAATATTTCTGCTTCTAAAGGCTTAGAATTTTAGTGCAAAACGTCCATTTTCTGGGGCTAGGAATCCAATGACACTCATTTCAATAAGCTAAACCTGACCTAAAAGCATTATTCTGAGGATGTTACAACTATATACCATGGCATGCCGTATGCCTGATAGACAACGTATGTATAGGTCATAATTATTCAAGGACAATATCTTGGAATCCTGTGACGAAAGAAAGGATGCCTGGGCAGAAACAGTCAAAGCCCGTGTCCTCCATGTGCATGACCTTCATGCTGCAGATGCAGTGTACCACCAGGTCTGCAGTGTTAACTAATGCCGTGATGTCACATGGAACAGACATACCTGATTTCAGTTCGGAGTTTAATTGTCCAGTATGCTGCAGACAATGTAGACCACAACATCTGTACCCTTTATGGTAAAAATACATTCCAATGGCATGGGGATGATTGCTGCCATAACCCCAGCGACCAAGACCAGCAGGTCTACCCTCAGGGCGCAGGTCACCTCCAGCGATATCTCCACGGTGGGACAAATTCCTATACCTTACCACAATGAAGAGAGCCGCAGTATGACAACACTGGCATACCAGAAGGTGGACAACATGAAGGCAAAGGACCCAACAGCAGACCTTGATCTCCTGTGGAAGACACCCGTTATGTTCACCTCACCAAGACCGGCATGGTCTGGACTGATGCAGCTAGTGCATCATGCATGGTGACCACCCCAGGAAATCATCGGTGATGTTTTTCCCAATGATCGACATGAATCCCAGCGATGTCACTTGCATCTATTCCACACTGAAGTTTGTGTGTGAGCATGCTTGTCGCCATGGTGTTACGCCCATCATCACCTTTGACCAACCACTATGGTGGCTAGCCTTCATGATCATCGAGACTGAGCCCACAGGAAGTGTTTTGAATGACATGCTTTTGCGCCTGGGAGGCTTTCACACATAAATGAGTTTCTTGGGAAGCTATCTATGCAAATAACACGGTGGTACACATGATGTCAGGCAAGGCTATTGCACGAGCAATACGGGGACATCTACTTGTTGATGCAGCACTGAACGCCTTGATTTTGTCAGACGCACTTGGTATGCCACTTCCTCAACCATCTGCAGATCCACATGAAGTGGAGGAGACCAATGAGGCAACAGTGTCACCAGATGATGAGCCTACGACGAACGGAACTGGAAACACTTATCTTGATGGACGTGCTGCCCTCTACAAGAATCTGATGGAAGGTTCTGTGTCTGCAGAGGAGTTCTGCCAAGCTGATGTTTTAACCAGAATCAAGAAGTTCCTCTGGGCCAAAACCGAATCCTTGAAGTCCTCTAGGACCGCCACACTTCGGCTACAGTACATGGAGATGGTTGACATACTACGGAAGTTTACTAGAGCAGAGCGCATTGGCAACTGGGCGTTGCACCTTGAAGCTGTGTCAGAAATGTTGCCCTACCTGGCAGCCTCTGGGCACAACCTCTACACCAAATCAATCCGCCTCTATGTGCAGCAAATGAGCAAGCTCAAGGATGAACATCCAGATGTGTACCAACGATTCGAAGAAGGGTTCCATGTTGTCAGAAGAAGTGATCGCCTATGGGCTGGTCTGTCCGTAGATCTCACCATCGAACAGGTCCTAATGAGGAGTATGAAGACCAGCGGTGGCCTGACGAGAGGGCGAGGAATGACCAAGCAACAGCGTCTCATATGGCTGCTCTCCATGCCTGCCTGTGCTGAAGTCAACAATGCTATGCAACAGGTGTCAACTATAACACTGGTGAACAAAACAAGGACATGACAAATGCTAGACGAGCTCGTGACATGAAAGACACACATGCAGTTATCAGCTGTCTGAAAGAGAGAAAACCCTTCAGCTCAGATTTGAGCTTGCGCCGCATTTCGACAGGGGTACATGCAACCATAAAAGTCAATGTGGATTCAGCAAAAACTGTTGGAACAGCAATCCTGACCAACATGGATGGACAAATTGCTGCTGACTACACATTCAAGAGGAAGGATCAGGCCATCACTTTGGCTTTGAAATCGGCAGTAAAGATTGATGGTGAGGCAGTACAAGTGGATCCCCAGCTGCTTTTCCAGCGACTGACAATTGCTGCAAAAGCTACAGAGGCTCTAGAGTCTGTGTTCAACTATGAGCTGTGCAGTTACCCACCAGCTATGTTTGCTCCGACAGCCACAGAAGCCAGTATCTGGACACTCCAGGAATCACAGGCCAAGTCCACTAGCTACGTGTTGGATGTTGGGACACTAGTTCAGCGCATTCCATAGGCACGTGGCTCAGCATACAAATGTATCTGCACGCAATACACAGAGTATGTCCCAAAGAAGTATGGACAGGCAACAGTCGTGTTTGACGGATATGATGGTACATCAACAAAGGGCACAGCACACCAAAGACTTGCAAGAGGGAATGCTGGAGCAACGTTGGGTGACGTTTGATGAAGATATGCAGGCTACAATGAAGAAGGAACAATTCCTGGCAAACAAGACAAATAAGCAGTACTTCATCAATTACATGCTCAGCACCAAACTACGGGCAAAGAACTGCCAGACACATCATGCTGCAGGTGTTGCTGATCTCCTCATAGTGCAGAAAGCAGTGGAGTCTGCAGCCACCACTGATACTGTGCTGATCGGAGATGACACAGATCTACTCATCCTGCTCATCTACCACATCAACCTCGAGTCATGTGACCTGTTCTTCCAATTCGAGCCAAAGAAGAATGTGAAGATTAAACCGCGTGTCTGGAACATGAAGTCTGTCAAACAGCAGTTAGGCCCCGGTATCACAGCACATTTTCTTCATGCACGCTCTCCTGGGATGTGATACTACTTCCCGCGTGCATGGCTTTGAAGAGGGAGCTTCCCTTCACAAATTCAAAACCAGTGCGCACTTCCGTTAACAAGCAATTGTGTTTGACAGACCGACAGCGTCCACCGATGATGTTGTAGATCGAAGCAGGAGAGAAAGTCTTGGCATGCCTGTACAATGGGAAGCCTGCAGAGTCACTCAACGTGGCGTGACATAAGCGGTTCTGCTAGAAGGTTCTGCTAGAATGTGCAACCCCAAAGTCTACCGCCCACATCAGCAGCAGCGAAACACCACAGCCTTCGTGTCTACTACCAGGTCCGGCAGTGGAACGGCATTGCAGCTGATGAGCTACGACCAAATGACTGGGGTTGGCGGGAAAGCAGTGGAGGAGTCGTGCTCGTACAGACGGACTTGCCACCAGCTCCGGAAGAGCTCCTCAAGATGATCCGCTGCAACTGCCAGATAGACTGCAGCAGTCTGAAGTGCACCTGCAAGAAGCAGAGCATAGAGTGCTCAGCTGCATGTGGCAACTGTAGAGGGTCAGCATGCACAAACTCAACCCAAGTTGCATGTAACAGTGATGAATAAGAATAGACTTTTTGAGGAAGATTGATGGATCGAAGATGGTAGTCTGAGGCTATGGTAACTACATGCAGTATTATAATAATTATGACCTATACGTTGTCTATCAGGCATACGGCATGCCATGGTATAGAGTTGACACATCCTCAGAATAATGCTTTTTGGTCAGGTTTAGCTTATTGAAATGTGTGTCATTGGATTCCTAGCCCCAGAAAATGTACGTTTTGCACTAAAATTCTAAGCCTTTAGAAGCAGAAATACTGGGAATTATCAGGTTTATGGCAGCCATTTGGGAAAATGGCTGCCATTTCGGCTTTCTGGTCAGGTTTAGCTCATTGAAATGTGTTTCAAAGGATTCCTGGGCCCAGAAAATGTATATTTAGCACTGAAAATCGAAGCCCTAGGTCATTTAGAAGCGGAGATATTGCAAAATATCAGGTTTATGGCGGCCATTTTGGAAAATGGCTGCCGTTTCGGCTTTTGGCTAGGTTAAGCTCATTAAAATTTAATTATTTTTAATTCCTTGTCCCTGGAAATGTATGTTAAGCACTTAAAATCAATACTCTATGTTATTTAGAAGCAGAGATATGGGAAATATTAGATTTACAACAAAAATATATGCGTTTTATATCGGTTGCTAGGCATATTATTACCATAGCAACGGGAACTAAGCGATATTTATCATTAAAATAGGATGAAAATGCATCATTTGACATCATACTTCCTATAAAAGTAGTGATCTGCTTGGTGATAGCAATTTCTCGTGATATATTCTATTTTTCACGCCAATATGTTACCGTTGCTAAGGAGAAGATAGCCCTTAGCAACCAAATTTGCCATTTTGGCTCATAACAAAGTTTCAACTTTAGAGCGCTATAACTTTTTAGTTTGAAAAGTAATAGACTTGAAATTTGGATATGATATCAACTAGGATGCTGAACAGTTTTTTAGCAAGTTTGAAGTTGGTTAGAATAATAATCAAATAAATATGGAGAAATATGTATTTTGGCGCAATTCAT
The DNA here is from genome assembly GCA_035222895.1 of Strongylocentrotus droebachiensis. Classification (NCBI taxonomy): domain Eukaryota; kingdom Metazoa; phylum Echinodermata; class Echinoidea; order Camarodonta; family Strongylocentrotidae; genus Strongylocentrotus; species Strongylocentrotus droebachiensis. Next base: position 16,475 of record JAVYIG010014142.1, read on the forward strand.
ATTTTTGAAAAAAAATGGTAAAAAATCACACTTTTGGCTCAAAATTGGTAAGCAAATCATCCCGAAACCTATTGAATGAGGTATCATCTTGTAGGAAATGTAATTGTCTTTCATATGACACCTTATGCATGGTAAAATGAGGTGCTGTTAAAAAGTAATCCCCAGAATTGTACAACAGTAGTTATACATGGCGGCAATTTTGAAAAATGGCCGCCACGGAACTTTCCCCCACCCGGATTCCTTAAGACTTTTGATAGGGTAAAGAGGACATATTTCTGGGTATAAAACAGTTGACAGACTTTCTGTTGCAATTAGTGGGAGGTTGACCCCTTTTTTTCACGAAATGCCTGGACTATAGAGCCAAGAAAGACAATGTATATCTGTTTTATATCCCTCATGAGCATCTCGCGATTACAAAGAAACATGTAATATGACCGTGAGCATTCAGCAGCATAGGCCTAAATTGAATAAAAAGGGAAGAAATGGGAAGAAAGAAAAAAGCAAAAAGGGAAGATATGGGAAGAAAGAAAAGAGCTCCAGCGTAGAACTGCAAGAGAAGGAGGTCTAGGGTTTCGTTTTCCTCAAGATCAGCATCGAAATCGGCTTTTATATCCTTACAAAGATCCCAGAACACAAAAAGTTCGTAGACCTACCTAGATGATCTGTTTCTTCGTGTTTTTGCTGTCATTTCCTTCGTTAAATTTCAACAGTTCTTCCACATTTAACAGGTGGAAAAGGGAATAGTCGGCAGCCATTTCAAAACGGTCATCAGTACTGGAAGCAGCCATTTTATCCAACTATGTTTTTACAATGAGCTATCCTTCGCGCACGCCGCGCCAGAACTCCTCCGATGGCTGTGCACACCATACCGGCTGAAGAAACTTCAAGCCGGAGAATGAGCTGTCGCGCTCGTTGCACAGCGCCTCAAAAACTGAAGAAATGTTAATATCGATCGCAGAAATATCGATAATCACGGGGAAAAACAAAAAAAGTGGATTCCAGAATGTACTATACCACGCCAAATTGGAGATTTTCTCCCGCTCTTAAATTGACGGTGAAAATATTCCCTTTTCGTGCTCTGTAAAAATCGTAATGCAAAAAGCTATACACGAGGGATATAAATATTTATATACCTCTCTTTAGTATGTTGAATAAATCTAGTCATCTAATTGGTCGAAATTGGAATCATGATTTTAGCCATGCCCGCCTACCGGTCAATATTTTTAGTTAAGATGCCCGTATGCCTGCCTACGGGTCAATATATTTTTAAAAGATGCCCGTGAAACCGAGTAACGGGCCGCATAAATAAAGTTTGCTGAGATCCCCATTGGTTTTCATGTAAAACGTTTCTTTGTGCGAGCGTGGATACCATACAGTGCTTTTTGTCTGCGATTCCCGAATGATCGTAACATTCAGGCAATTTTTCCAGCAATGATTTACAGACAGTGTCTCAGATTTTCTGTGATGTTTTAACTAGTCTTTACTCAAGCAAAGGATAGGGTAAGAATTCTTTCTAGATTTGTTTGTGAATTCGGTATATAAAACATATATCGACTGCTTTGATATTAGCATAACTGTTTCTATACTGGCTCTAGGGGACGTTACATCCTGGTATAACCAACCCCTCGGCGCGTCTCGGAGACATATCAGGATGTAAAGTCCCCTTGAGCCTATCGAAACAGCGATGCCTCTCATAGCAGTCGATATATCTATAAAACATTTTTTTTTTGGGGGGGGGGGGCGGGTCGGAAAGTACGATTTTACCCTCCTTTGACCAACCAAAGACCGCAGTATTCGCTGACACGGTCGTTAGACAGTGTGCACCCAGTATGCACCCGACGTGAATAACATTTTCTATTCATTCTTAGGATGGTGGCTGTCAATGAAGCCGAAAGATTCTTTTTTCAAGAAGATGCGCCCTCTACGGGATGGGGCCAAACTGCTCACCAAGAAGAAGAGGTTTGGAGGAGACCCCAATGAAAAGACTTTTGGAATGATCATTGTAAGTACTTTTCCTATCAATTCAAATGAAGTCAGCTGAATTTATTGAAGTGAAATTCACAATAATTTTGATTCATCATCCATATCAAAGTAATATGTACAAAGGAAGATTTTTTTTTTTTTTACAAGCGAACCGTCGGAAAGGTATTTCAGATCATCATTGAGAAAACAAACTATTGCAGCACTAGAGTTCTATTCCGGGGGGGGGGGGGTGGGCTAGAGTGCACTGTCTCGTGTTGCTTTTGTCGGTTAAGGAAAAGTGAATAAATCTTTCTTTGTCATATATTATGGTTTTATTACAGGGAAATATATGTGAACTAAAATATATATTTTTTTAAATCTATTTAAAAAATACATTCTTATTATAATTACATTTCGGGAGTGTTGGATTAAAAATTAATGGATTGCTAATGATGTCCAATTGGGCCTTTTCTCTTTCTCTATTTCACACTCTTCGCTCTTGTAACAGTATAGTGACTATGATTCACATGTACTGCCTACCAACTCGGATTTAGAGGCCATCACATCTCCATTACCTGCCACCAAACTCGTCGAGTAAGAGTCCAAGGGGGTGTTCCACAAAGATCCTAAGTCGAACTTAACTCTAAGTTGGACTTAAACATTACGGGGAGCCATTTGTAGCCTGCAATGAAATATATTCAACAGAAAACATTAAGTATTTTAGATTTTTCTTTAACTCCACATTAAAAACATGAAATCTCCTTGATGATAGAAAATATGAATGATTTGATGCCTTTTAAAACAACTTTTACAAAATATTTTTAAAGATGCTAATGGCTTTCCATAATTGTTAAGTCACACTTAGAAATAATTTCAACTTAGGACCCCCTGTACTACATTAGTTTTACTATTATTTTTGACTACAGTGTGAGTAAAAAAAAAAATTACACCTAGAAAATTCCTAATTTTTTGTAGAATCATCTTTGAACAATAAATTATTATACATCTCATGAAAGGGTGTTATATCCCAAATCATTTGGTATCATTTTTGTGTGGTATGTGTACACGCTGGGATGAATATGAGGCATTGTTTGCGAGAGTGCAAAATTTGACTTGCGCCAAAGTATCTTATGTGATGTTTAAATAAAACAATTGGGATTTAGGTATTAAATCGGTTTTTGCAGATCCAAATAACATCCCTAACAAAATCAATCATGACACACATATCAAATATCGAATATTATTTCATTTGATACATTCAATTCATTCTCTCACTCCGCTTATCCCAACATAATACATGCTGTAGGCATCACTTTGGCGCAAGTCGATTTTTACCACAAACCACACAAAAATGATACCAAATGATTTGTGATAAAACACTCTTTCATAAGATGTATAATAATTTACTGTTCATAGATGAGTTTTAAAATAATTCGTAATTTTCTAGGGTGTAAACCCATTTTTTGACTCACACGGTATTACTATAGCTTGTATCTCAGGTAGCATTGTCGTAGGAGACGGAGTTCTTTCTGCAATAAGAAGGCATCGCTTTGTTTTCTATTTCACAATGGAAATTCATTGGTACGCATTTAAGCACTTTCCAAGTATTTCCCGGGAAATTGCCCACCCCGTTGATGTTCTTATCATTCTCATGTACCCAAATTTAAAATGATGTGGGTTTTTTTTTCTCCATAGCCTTGGTTAATGTTCATGTTTCTGCTCCATACAATAAAACAAAGCAATTTTAAAATCCTAACATACCATTTTATGCATTTTGCAAGGATCAAAATGCGTCCCGTTGCCAGTTTGGTTAAACTTCGCACCCGATGAGACTACTAAAACTAAAATGACTACTGAATAAAAATGCACCGCACACGCAATGAATGTTATATATACACTAAAGAAGTAGGGTGAGAAAATATATATTTAACAAAACTTATGCTTGATATTTTCCGAAATTATTTCCCAACAAATTCATTGATATAATGATTTAAATATTATTTTAAGCAATTTTTGCTGCATTCAGCACGAGAAAGTTGGGTTTACTAATATTTTCAAGTAAACATTTTCAACCCTGCAAACTCGCACTTGACGCATGCACGCACCCGTAACGCTGTTTTGCTTGGGAACATAATGCATTTTAAAGCCAAAAATACTTTCTGTGTTGGTGTTGATATTAATTGTACATTTGTTAAAAAAATGATATTAAACTAGTCTTTTACCAAACTGTTGTATTGACTTTATTTGTTTAAATGCTTGACATCTCAAAGATTTTTATATTTTTTTATAGAAAAATAATTTTTAAAAATAAAAAAATAAACCAAAACTGGGGGAAAAATTAAAGAAAGACAAAAGTAAAAAAAAATCAATAAAAAAATACAAATATCAAATCCACCCGCCCGCCTCTACTCCAGAAAAGCAATTGAGGACAACCAAATGATTGTTTTTTTGCCTTATCAACCAAATGCATACTTTCACCTTGGATTCTTTGAATGTTGTTTCAATGTTGTAGAGCCCATCGACTGAATCCGATGACGCAAAACAGGAAAACGGACATGGAGAAACACGAAAAGATGGCGGATGCAATGGAGCACTTTTGGGATGCTCTGCACAAGCATGACAAGAAGGACAAGAAGGACCGTGATGGTGATGGTGATGGTGATGATGATGATGGTGAAGGTGACTCAGAGATTGCTCTTGGCGAGCTTAAGGCCGCCTTCGAGGATGTACGTAGGTCTATACGTTATCCTCTATATCAACCCAGTAGCACACGAGACGTCATTTTTCTGACGCAAGCCTTGTGTTCTTTTTAGAGAGAGGGAGAGAGACGTCGTATGAAGATGTGATGGTAAACGAAGAGTTTCATGCATTTCGTTAACTAAACTGACGGTGCATGATAGTCAAGTGATGTAATGACGTAGGTGATAATGATCCCCAATAATGCCTTATGTCGCATCTTGTACTGCATGAACTATGGCCGTTTCACAGAGGAATTATTTGATCGTGTTATTACCTGCGCTATTGAAGCCTTTGAAGGCAGTTGTGTATGCGCCAGTTTTCCTACGAAATGTCCACACTTTTCATTTTCTACTCTCTTAGAGTACGATGTCCCTCTCCTTGAGGTATCAAAGCTTGCGCCAGTCTTCTCTCTCTCTCTCTGTCTCTGTCTCTCCTTTCCTCTTTATCCCCTCCTCCCTCCCTCTAATTCTGTACTATGTCTTTCACCCCTCCCTTCTACCTTCTGCCTAATTCTCTTTGTCTCTTCAGCACAGCTAACACTCTTTATCGTTCTATTTACCATCTCCTCCCGTCATCCTCTCATACATCTTTTTCACTCCCATCCTCAACATCATACTTGTATTAAGGAATTATGAAGTTTGATAAAGGATTACCATGCCTTCAAGTTTAGTTTATGTTGCAATCCTTCTTTACGATTTGTTTATTTTAGTATTACAATATATATTTAATGTCTAGGTTACATTTGTTTTTTAATTGATTCCCGCTACATAACCTGAACTTGTTATCGTTCGCATTGCACAATATATACCCTTCAAAATGCTAAACCATGATCGAATTTCTCCCCTCTCTCCCTCTCTCTGGCTTCTCTTTCTCTCGTTCATGATCTAGCCAAACGTGTTCACCCAGGAAGATATTCTTACCCTGTTCGGCAAGGACGCTAAAGCTGAAAAAGTCTTCGAAGATCTAGATGTCAACGACGATGGCAAGGTAGATCAGTGCACCATTTCTGGTATCATTTTATTTAATTATGTTTATAATGCTCCCTATCTGGAATAGACCCTATTGTCACGATCATTTCGTGAAAAGAGGTGCAAATAAATATATCTTCAAACTGTGTATGGGCATGATAAGTGATGCGAACTGAGATGTTTATTTATTACTTTTACTTATGTATTGATATTAAAATGGTAGCCAATTTAACATCAGTTGGTCTCCCACGGGGCCCTGTGAATAAAAGAACAATTATGACTATCAATCAAACCAATCGCAATAAAAATGGCACGTCAGAAAAAAAATTGATATACAATTAAAATTCACATTATTAAAATTAAAAGTGAAGTTACAGTTGATTTGGAAACATTTCAGGTAGGTTTTACATGAGTCAAGGTTTGTGGGATAATGACAGTTATACAACATATGAATAGACCAAGACTTGCTGAAAGTGACCTGCACTAGACACAGAATTGTGTATATGGGACTACACGAAATGTGGCGTGAAAGTTCGGTCCAAATTAAGCGTGCGGCTTACCTCGAATCATCGGACCATCGCGTCGGGCTGAATAGTCGCGTACGTTACCCGACCTTTTGTGAAAACATACACATTTATTCACGGAATAATCACGATCGAAAGCGATGACCCGGCGATTCGAAGTAAGCTCTTTTCAGGACACTTATTTTTTCCAATGACATTCTTCAACCCTTACACACATAGAATGCAAAAAGCTTCCAAATTATTTTCACAATTTTCACCTATTAGGTTGACTTCGGTGAATTGATGAGGCTGGCTGACAAGAAGGGCGTAGGGCTCCAAACGCAACACATTGGATCTGGTCGACAAAACATCAACAGTGCGACTGAATTTGCGACAGGTATCTTTAAGGCGCTACTTATGAACGTCAAGCGAGCCTTCCTTGGGGTGAGTGTTCTCTTTCTTTTGTTGATATTAGAAGTCGTAATATTTCATTATTAATATAATTATCAGATTTAATGTCATTATTATTATTATTTTTTATTATTTTTATCATCGTTATCATTATTAACCATCGTTTTATTAGGTGGTCTGTCGATGACAGATCACCTATTGTTTTCGACGGAATTTTCTTTCTTTCTTTATTTCTTCACTTTTTTGTGGACAAGATAACTCAAGATTAGTTTAATCAATTTTGTTCAACTTTTGCACAGTCATAGGTCATTGCCATAAGACGTGACAGGAACATTTTCAAGGCATCAGGTTATCGTGAGGTCATCCAGGCGCCATTTTGTGAAATCACATTATGGATGGATGGATGGATGGATAAATGGTATTTATTGATTCATTTCCATGTATCGCAGTTACAAGTAACTGAATTGTGCATGAATAAAACATTGATGGTGAAGACAATTATACATTTCAAGAAATATCACAGTAAAGAGTAACTGAATTGCACATTAGTAAATTGCTGGAAAAAGCAAGTATACATTTCAAGATGTCACACTACAATCTACATAATTATGAAGAGCGTGTATATACTATATACCATTAATCTTATACAATATTTCAATTTAAAAATTTGAGTTAAAAAAGAAAGAGAGATAGGAAAGCAGGAGAGAGAGAAAGAAAGAGAGATAAAGGGAGAGAGAGAGAAAGAGAGAGAGAGAGATAGAGGGAGAGAGGGGGAGAAAGGGGACAGATGGACAGAGAGGGAGAACAATTATGTACATGCTGATAAAATCCAAAGATACATTGCAAGACAAATATGAATATTATTAGGTGAACATTAGATATATTGAAATATAAATATAGATATGCATCGCATTATTCATGTCATAAAAAATACATTGACAAACTTGGTAATTAATTATATACAAAGGAATATGAAATTGCAATTTGACAATTCAATTTGTTTCAAAGTATATTAAATACAATCATAAAAAACTTTTGTTATACAAACGGATCAAATCTGGGATTGGGCTATTCTGCATACGTTTAGTTTTGCACCTGGGTTCAGGAATCTTGTTAGTTCTTCGCAAAGTTCTATTGTGTGCTCTTTGGGGTATAAATTGTTTGAACTGGTCTGTGCACGATAGAGTTTTTTTAAAGAAGGTAACACATAAGTCATTTCGACGACTTTCCAATGTTTGTAATTTCGATTTAATAAGAGCGTTTGCGTAACTATGCTAATCCTTTCTAAAGATAATTCTCAATGCACGTTTTTGTAGTCTTTCTATGCGTTGTTTTTGTGCACTAGTGAGGCCTCCGCTCCAAACTTGAGTAGCATATTCAAGGATTGGGCGAATATAGCCAATACAAATAGTAATCAGATCTTCATGTGAAAGACCGAACTTCCCTAAAGAACGGAGCATATATAGTTTCGCATTCGCTCTTTTTTCAATATCTCTGACATGGGCTTCCCACTTTAAATCGTTTTGTATCATGACACCAAGTAATTTCACCTGTGAAACAGTTGAAAGAACACAATTTTCGAGAATGATGGAAGACTGATTGACTGGTACTCTTGAAAAGCAAATGTCCATTTTGATACACTTCGCAGGATTCAATTGCATTTTATTAGTATCGGCCCACAAAGATAAACATTCTACAGCTTCTTGCATGTTTGAAATTTGGTTTGTTTTACGACACTCAACTAGGGTTAGATCATCGACATATTTAAACATATGTATGCTTTCAAAAGATTTGAAATCATTTATCATCACAAGAAAAATTAGGGGCCCAAGTTTCGTACCCTGGGGCACACCTGCATTTATTTGACACCATTCTGAGAGATCGCTGTGGTAGCGAACTCTTTGTTTACGTTCAGAAAGAAAATCAGATATCCAGTAAACTACCGCTGGTCGTACACCAATTTCTATTAACTTTTTGATGGCAACTGTATGATCTATTCTATCAAACGCTTTTTGAAAATCTGTGAGAAGTATCGTCGATGACGTTTTTGGTACCTCAGCATTTAAAAAAACATAATGAAGAATATTAATCAAACAGTGTGAGGTCGATAAACATTTCTGGTTTCCAAACTGATAGGGGTCAATATGTTGGGCAATGTCCTGATACATCCACTTTGCGATGAAACCTTCAATGACTTTAGCAAAGTGATCTGTTAATGATATAGGTCTGAGTTTGTCAATACGTGCAGGATTCACATTTGGGATCGGTACTACAATAGCACATTTCCATGAGGCCGGAACTTTTCCTTGACTAAAAGAAGCATTAATTATATGGGTTAAAGGTCCCGAGAGTTCAACAGAAAAAAAGACGGATTAGCCGTGCTGAAATATTATCTGGGCCATTCGCCGTCGAGCATTTGATTTTAGAAAGGACTTTATTAACTTGCCAAGGATATACCTCGGGTAAACTTCTAGAAGGTAAGTATGCAGGTAAAGCTGCTAAATTTAGTGGTTGTAAATCAGAAGAGACAGATATGAGATGTTCGTTTATGGCATTCGCAATTTTATCTCTCTCACTAGGATCTACACCATCAACTGGGATATTGAGTGATTGACGACTTCCCTTTGTGAGAATGCGTATTTCTTGATACCACCGTGAAGGATTACTTTTCTTAAGTTTCTGAATACGTGACCTGTAATATTTAACTTTTGCTTTCTGAATTGATGAATTTACTTTGTTTCTTAAACGTTTCCACAAAATTCCCTTACCCTGATGAAATGCAATTTGTCTCTTATGAATCAGAGATTTAATTTCACCTGTCATCCAGGGCTTATCTCTAAAGTGCAATAATACCTTACGAACTGGAAAATGAATGTTAATTGCATTATTTAAAGTACTATAAAAAGAACCACATCGAACATTTACATCAACGTCTTCAGTCACTTCTGGCCAATCATAAGAAGATATCCACTGTCCAAACGCCCTTATTGCACTATCTGTCATGGGTCTGTTAAATACATAACGAGTAGTATTTGGTAATTTAGGTTTGATTTTAAGAGGAAACCACATAATTGAATTGTGGTCAGACATTCCAATAGGAGAACAAATCTGTGGTTTATCATAAAACTGATGAATATTTGTGATAATCTTATCTAAAATGTGAGCCCCTCTAGTAGGGCAATCAACGACTTGACGAAATGAGTGGGTTAAAAGCACCGGATCAATATTCATTCGATTAAAATCTCCCAATATTACAAAACCTGCATCCGTATGATTAGTTAAAATAACATCAATAGTTGTTTCCAAATGATCTATGAGTTCTGTCTCAAGTACAACATCAGGCTGAGGGTAATATACGACTGCACAGTAAATGCAGGAGATGGATCTTGGAAGACGAGGAGGGCGTATCTTCACCCAAGTCACTTCAAGGTTTATAGGGACTTGGACATCGGCTGGAGAAGGATTCAAAAGTTCTCCCACGTAGATAGCTACTCCACCACCTATACGATTAGTTCGTGATTTAGTGCAGAGATAATAACCTGGTATAGAGAAGTTATCGAGTGGACAGTCATTCCTAAACCAGGTCTCGGTAATAGCTGCAATGTCTACATGAAGATACGAGATGACAGCTGATAGCTCATCAAACTTATTGCATGCTGATCTGACATTGCTTAAAAGAAAAGAAGGCAAATCGCACCCAGACTGAGGGGCGACTGGGACAGAAGTCAAGCATCTTCGGCGAGGGAACCTAGGGTATTTCTTAGGAAGCTTGGTACGGGCCGTAGGTAGAATAATCGGAATGGGATGCTTGAAATGTTTCAATTTTCGAACACCAGCTCTGCAGCCGCGACGGGTTTTAAACTCTTTTCCAGTTTCGAGCTCTGATATTGTTTTCATGTCTGGACTGGTAGTCGTAAGCTTTTCCCACAAGAATTTGAGTTAATATTAACCAATTCACCTCGCGTATATTTATATCGTGTATTTGTATTGCATGATGTCAACTCGAACGGACCCGGGTTAGATTCCACATCACTGCAACAGATGATAGGTAAAGTGAAAGTTGCACTTGCATTAGCATAATACTTAATTGGTGTTTTGTGATATCCGCTACGATGAAGCTGTTTATGAGCTCGGCTAGGAGCACGAACGGGAACAAACGCAGTTTCATGTTTAGAGTAACTCGAATGTCCACGGAGGCCGATAATTATACATAGGGCAATGTAGAAAAGAACGTATACTTTGTAAGTATCCATCAGTGCGTATCAAGACTATTCATTGTATGTAGATGAATGTCACACCACGGATAGGCAAATCAGTCACACACGAACGACGTTCACACATCCATGCAGTATAGTACATGTGTAACAGCCCAGTGTAAAATGGCTTTACTTGCATGTACTGTGTACACATCCGTTGAATCAAAATTTAGAAAAACAGTTTCCAGTATCTAATATATAAATACATCACCTCAAAAATGTCATGCAGTGTCACAAGTACATAAGATGACAGTTGATCAACAATAAAACAGCATACACTCAAATTATCAGTGGTAAAACACGGTAAAATTCAGAGCAAAAACAGAGACGGCTGCCTGCTAGGCGCATTCATCTAGGCGGATAGAAATTAGCTAGCTGATGCATCAGCAAAGGTCATTCATATTCATATCACATATATTTCAGGTCAAGGGTCAACAGGTCATGTCATCAAAGGTCACATAAAGGTCATGACGCGCGCGTACGCGTGCGTCAAAATTTTAAAATGCTCAAAATCACTTAACTATTAAACAAGAGTACGAATCAGGTCATTCTAAGCATTTCAAAAATTTTCCGTCCGTACGTGTCCCCGCGCGCGTTGCGCACGCTCACAACGCGCGGAAAAGGTCAAATTCAATTTTTTACATGATTTAGATTCCTTTAACCGTAAATGACAATTTACATTAATTTCAGTCACCCTTGACCTTTAATAAGGCCGTGAGCGCGCGTCAAAGTTCAAAATCCGTGCGTGCTGCTATGGGCAATATAATGCAAATTTGATCAAAAACATGCCATTTTAAAAATCAAAATAGCTCTTCAGATAGTCCATTGACCCCAATTTTTATATCATGGTTAGAAAAAGCATGAGTTGGAGATATGATTTCATGTCTCATTTGACCCTCAACTAACTCATGACGTCATCATAATGGCCTCCGAACTCAAAATTTTGATTTGCATATTATGACGTCAGCAGATTTTTGGAAAATTAATTGTATCTCTGTAAATATTTAACGATTTACTTCCAAATTTTGATATGTTTTAGCTGAGACAATTCTCTACAAATGTAGTTTCCACGAATTTTCATTTTGACAAAGGCATCATGGCATGTTTTTGCGATTAAAGGAGGCATGACAATTTTTCACATTTTGCGTGTATTCTCTATAGGACATGACTTTTTCTCAAAACTGGATTCTACATTCTCGTCTTTCGCGAGCAATATCTCCATCGTTTTATCTTTGTTTACGCTGAGCTTTGAGTATGTTGTAGCTGAGACAATAAGCTATCACAACTGTGCCCTTAATTTTTCGATCAGATGCCGGGATCATGCTCATATTTCACTTACAAAGTGGGATTTGAGAATTCCATTTTCCGTTTGGAAATGTTTTGGTATATCGGTAACGAACTTGACTTCCGACCTCGAGGTCCCTGGTTCGAGTCCGGGCGTCTCCAACAATTTTTTTCTTCACTTTTTTTTCTTTTTGACCTTTCACTGTACCATCTCATTTGAATATTAAAACACGTAGAATCGCAAATAATGTAATAAACATCTATATTTAATTTATTATTACCCTATTACCACTTGATCCATTACTTTTTGCGTGTAATCCTTATGGGAGATGACTTTTTCTTAAATCTGGATTCTACATTCTTGTCTTTTGCGAGCAATATCGCCATTATTTCTGCTCGGTTTTTGTTGATTTTTGAGTATGTTGTAGCTGAGACTAAATGTTATCGAAATGTCCCCTCATTTTTTCAATCAGATGTCAGGATCATGCTCACGATCATGATCATGATCATCAATATCATCGTGATCATCATGGTCTGATGATGATCATGATCACCATTACTATCATGATCATCATTATGTTCATCATCATGATCATTGTTTACATGTCTATATAACTTCTCCCTTTCTCTATATAATAAATATTCAAATTTATTGAATATCTATTGGGTATTGAACACAGACCACCTAAATCGTCCCCATGACGAATTAAATTTCTAGTTATTATTCTCATTCTAAATATTACTCTTATTATTATCATCAATATTATTATTATTATTACTATAATTATCATTACTTTTTTAGTAGGGTCCTTAATCGGGGCAGCGCCAGGAGCGTCACGACGTGATGGACATGTCCGCTATATAAGAAGCCACCATTATTATTATTATTATTAATATTATTATGATTATTTTGCATGTTATTATCATTATTATTATTATCACCAATACTTTCATTTGTATAAATTATTATTGTTGTTTTTGTTGTTAGGATTATTATTATTATTATCATTATTATCATCATCATCATCAACATCATCATCTCTACCGACGTTATCATCATTATCAAAATTATTACCACTATTATTTGAATATCATTTTTCTTCCATCCTGTCGACGACTGCAGGGCGAAGATATCGAGCGTACAGTGCTCATCAACACAGTCTACTATCAGTCTTTCGACTTCGATCCGCAGCCAGAAGACCTGGATTTCCTGGTCGAGGTAAACATTAGAAACACCATAATAATTCTAAGGGCTCGTTGAGATATATGCAGGCGGTAAAATCCCGGGCCGGCGCAGAACCGTGGATTTTATTACGTGCAAATGAATGAGAAAGGTCTTACGCGTATTTACTTAGCTATGTGCAATAAGATATACTAAGATATTACAAGAAAATATACGATGTAATATATATATATATATATATATATTAGTGCTTCCAAGTTGTTCATTCTGTTTAATATATGATCTATTTCAGAGAATTTGTTTTGGGCTCTCGTATTTTCAAGCAATTTGCTTAAAATGGCAGTTCTTGTAATAACAAATAATATTGTAAAGTTTGATGAACTATGATGATACTCTGACAATGAATCTTTTCTTTTTTTCTTCATAATTATTGTTTGGTTTATTTGGTTATATATGATTCATGGTCAGAAAGAACTTATTCTTTTTTTTTTTTTTTTTTAATTTATATGAATTGCAAAAGAAACAGTAATCAAATCAAATCAGATACGTAAAATAATGTGAAGCTATGTCACGTCATCATGAAAAGAAAACCGCTGCGGTTTATCGCTGCATATCAAAACAAGGCTATACGATAAAAGGTACCGTTCTCACGAAACATGAATCGAGAGAAATCAATTGTACACATACTTAAAAAGTCAACAATTTGGTAAAGGTATGAATAATTTAGTTGTTAAGTGTGTGTATTAATACTTTACAATGTACTGCTTGTATGAGAACGCTAACGTTTAATAACCGAGTCAACAAACGTGTTATATTACCATATTTTCCACCCATTTTGTATTTGATAATCTAAAATCGAATCTCGTTTGCATTTTCACATACAGCAAGGGCGTCGCGGATTCTTAAAGTTTCTGAAGTACCATGCGATCAAAGATGCAGCAAAAAAACAACAGGCATCTTCGTCGTAGAGGGCAATCTACATCAGTAACTTTATATTTCACGTTGATCTTTAATTAATATCTCGCATTTTAACTCAGTACTAGAAGTTCTTCGTATGATCCCGCACAGTCACACAGTTGTATGTATATACAAGTAAATGGTCACACAGTTGTATTCAAACAGGTACCAGGATTATGAGATGTCGTATGGATAAACGGTGCTTAATGTTTTAATGTTGTTTTTGTATAAACTAAGTTTGTTTCGTATCTCATGTTTACTCTATGTATATTTCTCAATGTATTGGGGGCCCCATTAACCAAGCCTTGTTTTTAGGGGCATTTGACCATATACACTGTATCAATAATGTTCATACACATATATGATTTGTATACTGTTTTTTTAATTTTAAATGTTTTAACGAAACGAATTGAATTTAATATAGGCGATTGGTATTTGACAACAATTTAGCTTGCTTTTAGTTCTATATGTATATATGATTTTAGTAGGGATGACATAAATATTAAATATATATATAGACACAAGAAGCTTGGTTTGAACTTCACAAAAACTTTCGATTTTATTATATTATCATCAGGTGACGTGAGCCTTACATGGTGTTATATAGGTGCGTATGTATATGCAGGTGGACGATTACACTGTACAAATAGGTACCAGTATTATTAAGCTGTCCTATGGATTAATGGTTGATTTTATATACGACTTTGATTGTCCTGAGTTTTCCTCTCTTCTTCGTAGGATTAAGATTTTAAAGGCCTTCTGTACTTGTTTCGCAGGGAGGAATTAGACCACCCAGCAAGGACACTGACAGGTGGCTATCTCATCAACTCGGCTTTCAATTTACATAAGAAAAGGAGGATCGTGGCGGACCAATGGTCACCGATTAGGTTTTGTTTGCTATCTAGAAGGAGCAAATAGTTACAAGTAGTACAGTGTGGCTTTAAGGTGTAAGAGTGCATGTAATCTGTATTATTGTAGATCACTAATCTGTAAATTAGAAAATAAAGTAAGATATTGAATTAGAAGAGAGAGAGAGAGGTGGAGAGTCAGCACATGAATCGATGTGATTGTTATTGGCGTATAATTATGTTGTATGTGAACAGTAAGTCTGTGTCGGGGTGTATCTCCCGTTTCACCAATATATTATTATCCTCTGCCATGGCAGATAATTCAGATAAGTAAATGTAAACGCCTCGATCTGGTGTTTTTAAGGCAATGTGATTAGTCTTGTTTGTATGGAAGGGCAAGCTTTGCAGCTTTTGTCTTTACATTTCTGTATGCCACTTCCCGCAATGGGTAATTGTTTAAGTGAGTCCTTTGTTAGTAATTGTTGAAA
Organism: Strongylocentrotus droebachiensis; assembly: GCA_035222895.1. NCBI lineage: Eukaryota > Metazoa > Echinodermata > Echinoidea > Camarodonta > Strongylocentrotidae > Strongylocentrotus > Strongylocentrotus droebachiensis. The sequence goes on from JAVYIG010014142.1 coordinate 32,074, forward strand.
ATTTTTGTTTTTGCGTTTATAAAGGGTCAGTGTTGTCCCTTCAAAATCCTGATTGAAGTCTTTGACAAAGTGCGTATTGATATGATACTGATATTGATTATCAGTTTCCTGACGTTCTGGTTATTTGGATTACGGATATGAATGAATGATATTGCTTCAATAATATAACATTTTGGCTGACATGTTTTTCACGAGAGAGTTTTTCGGCTTTTTTAAATTCCGTCCTGTTTGATGGTTTCCACGAGTTTCAGCCGACCCGACATGGCGCTAGAGGAAATTTGTGCGGTAGCGCTTGTAATACAGTATGGCTTCCTTCTAGTCTTTCACTAAAAGAAAAAAAATCACTAAAACATCGCCTGAATCACATGTATGTTATGTAAGTCCTGTCTCTGACATTTGAAATAAAACAATGATCTAGTTTTCAAAAGAAGCATGAAAATCCCGTCAAAGGCATCGTTTAACAATGTTAAATCTGGGAAGCATGGCTCAATGTGTTATCAGTGTCTGTGATATGGTGTAATATTGAAGCACTACACAAATTGCCCTTCAAAATGATCATGAAGTGCCTCAAAAGTTAAGATCTTTGAGTGTCCGGTTTAACCATACCCATTTACCCTAATAGACTTTAGTGTTATAAAAACCGTTAGGATCGGCTTGTAAAATTCACAGGATTCCTGACTGACCTAACTGTTTATAATTACTATTGCAGCATGAGCTAAATCCAGGTTTTTGTTTCAGAATCAGAGACAAAGCTACCCACTCCCTTCAATGCCATAGGCTTCATGTCAAACCCAGTTCTTGTATTTTTTGCTTTGAATATGAGATGCCATGGACTACCAATGGTGTATCTTTCTTAGAGTAGCATTTGATCCAACTGTTTTGTTATTTGTATTTGTATTTGTATTTATTAACATTTACTTCCTTCTCAACAGTACAATATGAAACACAATGTATATATCAATGATATATGTAACAATTATTTCAACATAGAGTATACAGTAAATAATTCACATACGGAAGGAGGCGAAAACCCAGAAAGCATAGCTTGAGTTGGGAATGCCCATAATAAGTCAACACAGTTACCGAGAGAACATTATAGATATTATTATGAAAATTACATTTTATATAACAGAACATTGATAGGAAAGAAAAAAAATAGTAAATAGAAGAGAGGGAAAAAAATGAGGAGAGAATTGAGTATAGGAAGGCATGTTCACTTACAAAGAGAAAGTTAACTCAATTGGGCTGTGCATAATTAAAGTAACGTTTCACTCCTCTTCTTGTCATCTTAATTCCAGTCATCTAATTTCAATTTCATTATTATGATTGTAATAGTATCCAGTAAAACATGTATTGCTTTGATTTATTATATTCTGCGCTATCCAGTAGCCTATTACTTCGCTGTCGTCATATATATTTTATATTGTTATTTTTTAGTGACCTATTTTTAAATGTAATTTGATATTTTGTTCATTATTTGCATATTATTTTATATATTGTGCATTTCCCACCTATTTGTAGTACGCTATATCTCAATAAACATCTCTATATCTGCAATTATCTCTTAATCATCTCTTACAATTCGTCCTTACTATGTGATGCGCATTGAAACTTTTGTTTATTTTACAATGCGCTACATAACAATCTACTTATTATATTATTATATTATTATGGATAATTCGGTCTTTATAACTATGAATAACATTACACTTATGCAGTGAAAAAAGGGGTCTGAAAACATATCTTTTTAGGGTCCGATGGCGATGACATATCTCATCTCAGAAGCAAATTGAAAGATTTCTTTACAAAGACTGCTTTAATCGGTTTAATATCTTATAGGTACTGCAGAAACGACATTTCCCACACAAAAGGAAAAAGGGTTAAGTATTTAGGGCAACTTAAGATATTCTCCAGCAAAAGGGACACCCCGGTTAAAGCTTCCGAACATCAATAAATGGTCAAGCGTGGCATTGTATGAAATATAAGACCCGAGTCAGACACAAATTGCAACAGAAAAATATTGAAAAATGCACTGCTACTGCTGACAGCAGGCGCGTACGCAGGGGGGGGCGGGGGGGGGGGGGGGGGGTTAACCCCCTCAATATTTGAGTATGTGTGTGTTTTGGAGGAACCCCCCCCCCCCCCCCTACTGAAAAAATATCGGTCGGCATAATTTTTTACGCTTTCGCTTTCGCTCATATAGGCTTAGTTGGAATATTTTTGTTTTACCCCAATTTATGGAATTATTAAAAAAAAAATTATTCCTAATAGATCTAGATAATAGTATACATTCTCAGATTTAATGGAATAATAATTTGCCGATGTGTGTTTTGCGTGACTGCTAAAGCATGTGTATGCTCCTATGTTTATCAAATAGGGGACCTACGCCCTTAAGTCATAAATGACAGTGTTGAGGATTAATGCCCCACAAAAGGTCACTAATATACACTGTAGCTCATAAAGTTGGAATATTTTTGTTTTACCCCAATTTATGGAATTAATTTAAAAAATAATTTAAAAATAATAGATCTAGATAATAGTATACATTCTCAGATTTTATTGAATAATAATTTGACAATGTGTGTTTTGCGTGACTGCTAAAGCATGTGTATGCTACTATGCTTATCTACTAGGGGACCTAGCATCACCAGGAAGACAAAGGCAATGGTGATGATTGTACATATGTATGGAAGCATGCAATTCTATTATGAACGTGTGCTAAGCTGAGGGAAATACATACCATTGTCTATTCTAGAATATTAGTTTACTCTGACATGCCTGACATAGCAACTTATGTGTTGCTATTGTTTGTGGTATTGTAACAGGTGGTCAACTTTGGCAAAGTTACATGCCACTTTCTCAATTTAGCTCATTAATGACTGAGAGATGATGTCACAAGGTGAATGAGATTTGGAGGTTTTTGGGGTGGAGCTTAGCAAGTTTGTAAAACAAATATTTAAAAGTATATTTAAAAATCTATGAACAAAATTCAGAAGTTTACACATCAAAATATGAGATGTATGCAGAACTGCACACCAACAGGAAAACACTTGTATTTCGATGTCATGGGCCCTTTAATCCTTTCAACAGTGTCCCACATAGTAAAGACGTAAGCGGGGAGGGCAGCTTTACATATGAGATGCAGTACACCAGAAAACACGTATTCAGGAAAAGCATCATTGTCATCATGTAATGTTCTTTTCATTTGTTTTGCATCAAAAAAAGAATTCGTCAAATAACAATGAAATGCCGTAACAGGAGGCATCATCAATACACGTCACTATATTATAAAAAAAGAGAGGAAAAAATTACTCGCTCACTTCACTGCCACGCAAACTTGCAAGTTTACATTTGTGCAAAGGACGAATAAGCGTATGACGAGTAAACCAGCGGGCAAATCTACGGATATATCCATAAAAATAATGCAAAGCGACCATAAGGGATGGGTGAGGGGCAGGTGGTCCTTCTCCGCTATAGTAGGTCAGATAAGAACTTTTTAAACTATGGCATCGTCAAGTTACTGATTGATGTGCACAACCCCTATTTTCGTAATCCGGATTTTCTTTCATTTCACGTTGAATAGGGCTTAATCATTAATTTGGACTAAATTTTAACGTTGATATTGTAACAGCCATATAGTACTCCTACCAATTTACCCTTCTATACATATTGAACACTCGATGCTCAGCAACAAACCAAGCCCCTCCTTCATCCCATTATCATCCAGGTGGGAGTAGCTATCCCTTGAACTGATAGGCCTTCAGAGATACGTTCACCAGGGGACTCGAACGTGACATATCCGATGAAACATCTGCTCGATATCTTTAATTCCGGAGATATTCAAAATAAAATATTAAAAAGCTGACAAATTCAATACGGTTTTCAGTCATCTGTTTGGTGTTATTTCAATGATATTCTACTTGTAAAGCGTTTCTAGTCTTCACAGAAGACTGCTCCATACACATTCCAACTATATTTAGTGTACCAGAAGAAAATAATATCAGTAAAAATATCATCAATGTTTTCAAAATTAAAATCTATTATCAAATCAAAGGAATTATTTCTACATACATTAGCTGAAATTTTGCTCAATCTTTCATGCTTGGGGTATCATTTTTAACTGAACTTGTCCCCCCCCCCCCCAAAAAAAAAAAACACTTTTAGCAGATGGTAGTCAAGCATAGCCTAGTCATATACTGAAATATCTTTGTTGCCTTTATTTTCCACTTCATACATAGAAAAGAGACATGGAGACCCGATAGGATGATGAAAGCCCTTGTTTTACTAACACTATAAACATAACGGACAAAGAAAGAGGACAAAATATACAGTTCCTCATTCTACCCTCAACAATTGCTGTGGTAGACAAAGGAACATTCCTTCACTGCTATTATGTAAAAATATGTAGAACAGGTGAATATGCATGTGACACCTGTTCTACACTTTTTTACATAATAGCAGTGCAGGGATGTTCCTTTGTCTACCACAGCAATTGTTGAGGGTAGAATGAGGAACTGTATATTTTTCCTCTTTCTTTGTCCGTCATGCTCATAGTGTAAGTGCCAGATGCCCTCATCTTGGTGACCATAATCATGTTAGGAATACTCCTCATTTGATTGAAGATCGTTCACATTGCGAAATGGTCAATTGAGCTTATTAGATCCCAGGCTTTGAACGCTGAATGTGTAGAAACTAAAAACAAAATTCTGTCCAGTGGCATATTTAGGGGTAGGGGATATTTGCACCGGGTGGCTCTTGAATGGGTCACAACAGATCGCAAAAGAGAGAAAAAATAAGGCAAAAAGGGGGGAAAAAAACTCAAATATTATTTTGGCCACAAGACAGAGCAACAGGCAAGATTAAATAGTGTTTTCAAGGGTTTAAAATGGGAAGCTATTCTATAGCTCGTACTTCGCTTTGTTCCTTTACGTAATGTTTGTTTCAAGATTTCGCTCTCCTTCCCGTATGTAAGATATATTGCATCGGTATTAACAAAGGTGTAAATATCGAAGAAATTATAACCCTCGTTTCCTAAGCTCCCTAGTATAAAAGTGTCATCAGGACGTTGCCAACGATGCCCCCCCCCCCCAAAAAAAAAAAAAAAAAAAAAAAATAGAGGAAGAAAGTTCAAAATATTACTTTCACCATTCGAAAGAAATTTGAAATTATAAAAGGCAATCGTTTAAAATAGCGTTTTGCATGGTTCAAAACTATGAAAGAATCCTTTTTGTTTGGTTGCAGCTAGTGCTCCCTTCTCTTTTTTTCCTTGGGTAAAATTAGTAAAAAATAACCTGTTTGATAGTTGAAAATGCTGCCATGCTTTATACCTCACTTTTATAGCGATGTATCAATATTTTACTATTAAGCTGCATGACCAAGATCCATCAATTAATTACCACGCAGCACCAAAATATCTGATATATTCATCTGATATAATATATATATTTTTTCAGGTGTGTGTGGTAATGTGTCGTCCTTTACATTACTTGCAAAGAAACATGATGTTTTTCAGATAAATGGAGCAATTACGTTAACGGAATGTAACAAATACAAGTAATCGATATGAAAACAAAAATTGGAAAACCATAGAGAAAAAAGAACATCTGTGGGGCAAAAAGCATATCTCCTTGTCCTTCAACCACGCTGAACCTACATTTATTCACAGCTAGAGAAACAAACATAAAGCTCCCAATTCGCAATATTCTTGCTACTTCTAAAATTTCAAATATAGGGAGTGATGTCACATTTCCATCGTCTGTCAGACAATCATCCAAATTGACGACAATTCTACGTGTTCTCAAAGCACATGAAAATTATACTATGTATCTGGAAATATTTATCTGTTTAAACCCGTTAATAAAGTGCAAAGTTTTATACAGAAAATGTGATATAATATGATTCAATGTGATTTGATATCTTGCCTTTCCCCATTAAGTAGTATGTTATTTGGATCAAGCGATTTTATTGGTCATTACAAAACATATAAACAAACTTGTTTCTCCTTTTTCATAAATGTAAGTGGAACGTACTATAAAGATAATTGGTAATCGACTGGGATATACCAAGGAGTTACTAAACGTAACTCCTTGGATATACTCTTCCGTACACAAAGTAAACAAAGTAGTACATAAATTGTCAACATACAGTGTGGGCTCGAGCCCCCCCCCTCCCAACACCTTTTTTTTTTGAAAAGTTTGTCTAAGAGAAATAGCCAGAAAGAAAAACGCTTATCTTTAATGGTTAAATTGTAAAAATCATACTTAATGGCGATTCTAGAAACGGGAAACTTACATATCGCATACCAAAGGAATTGTAGGTACAGGCCGTATGCATAGCAAATTATAGACATAGTAATGCCCATAAAAGTGGTCTAGGAGAAGGCCGATACGCTTTTGTGTACTGAATTGATGTACCGTATAAAACAGTGGTGGAGATCTGATGTTAGCCTAGGGGGATGATTTACTGACGCTTGAGGCGGCCCCCACCCCTTTTTTCAAGTACCCCCTAAGTGACCCATTTTACGTAGAAAATGTGCTCCTATTACTTTGGAAAAGTGTCCCTTCCCCTTTTTACCTCTGATAAGTGCCCCTCCTTTTTTGACACGTGCCCCTTTCCCTTTGACAAGTTTCTTTTTTCCTTTGCTATAAGTGTCAATTTCCCATTCTCATAAGTGCCCCCTTCACTTCTAAAAAATACCCTATTCAAATCTGACAGGTGCTCCTTTTAGTTTGATAAGTGCCCCTTTGACTTTGTAAGAAGTGCCACTTCTTTTTATTTAAGTCTACCCCTTTTCCTTATGATGAGTGCCATTTAAAAAAGAATCCCTTTCCCTTCTCATAAATGCCCATTAACACCGATGAAGAGTGTCCCTTTCATTCTCATAAGTGCCCCCTTTCATCTCTGGTAAATGACCCTTTTCAGGTACGAGAAGTTAATCCTTTTCGCTTTAGATAAGTGCGCCCTTCACCTTCGGTAATTGCCTCTATTCAAATCTGAGAGATGCTTGTTTTACTTTGACAAGTGACCCTTCCCCTCCTGATAAGTGCTCTTTTGTATCTCTGATAAATGCCTCTAATAAAATCTGATGGTGACCCTTTTCTTTCAACAAATGAACATTTAATTTATTATAAGTGCCCCTTTTTCATTCCCAAAAGTTCCCGTTTTCATATCTGGTCAGTGCCCCTTTTCACCTCTGATAATTCCCTTTTAACAATGATAAGAACCCCTTTTCGAGTGTAATAAGGGCATTGTCCCCTTTTCATAAATGCCCCTTTACACCTCTGTTAAATGCCTCCATCAAAATAATGTTGGGTGCCCCTTTTTCGTCGAAAAGTGCTCATTTCCATTCTCATAAGTGCCCTTTTCATCTCTGGTGAGTGCCTCTTTTCAGGTGTAAGAACTTGACTTCTGATAATAACTCTTTGTACTGAGTGGGGGTAGGTCACTTGTTTGTCACCCTTTAGCACCCTTTTTTAGGGGGGGGGGGGTCCTCCAAATCACACACATACACAAATATTGAGGGGGTTTACGCGCCTGCTGTCAGCAGTAAAGAGAGGAGACCTTTATCAGTAACGTGCATTTTACAATACTTTTCTGTTGCAATTTGTGTTAGACTCGGGTATATATATTTCATAAAATGACTCCACTTTCTAGCCGTTGCACTGGTACATGATCTCGTGATATAGTAATGGATCCGCGCAAGGTCTTTTTGACATGCTTGACCATTACTGATGTTCGGAAGCTTTAAACCGGGGTGTCTCTTTTGCTGGAGAATATCTGAAGTTGCCCTAAATACTTAACCTTTGTTTTTTGTGACAAATGTCGTTTCTGCACTATACCTATTAGATTTTAAGCCGATTGAAGCAGTCTTTGTAAAGAAATCTTTCCATTTGCTTCTGAGATGAGATTTGTCATAGCCATCGGACCTTAGAAAGATATGTTTTCAGACCCTTTTTCTTACTGCATAGGTGTAATGTTATTCATAATTAAGACTGAATTATCCATAATAAAATAATAATATAATAAGTAGATTGTTATGTAGCGCATTATAAAATAAACAAAATTCTCAATGCGCATCACATAGTAAGGACGAATTGTAAGATATGATTAAGAGATAATTGCAAATATAGATATGTTTATTGAGATATAGCGTACTACAAATAACAAAATATTAAATTACATTTAAAAATTGGTCACTAAAAGATAACAATATAAAATATATATGACGACAGCGAAGTAATAGGCTACTGGACAGCGCAGAATATAATAAATCAAAGCAATACATGTTTTACTGGATACTATTACAATCATAATAATGAAATTGAAATTAGATGACTGGAATTAAGATGACAAGAAGAGGAGTGAAACGTTACTTTAATTATGCACAGCCCAATTGAGTTAACTTTCTCTTTATAAGTGAACATGCCTTCCTATACTCAATTCTCTCCTCATTTTTTTTCCTCTCTTCTATTTACTATTTTTTTTCTTTCCTATCAATGTTCTGTTATATAAAATGTAATTTTCATAATAATATCTATAATGTTCTCTCGGTAACTGTGTTGACTTATTATGGGCATTCCCAACTCAAGCTATGCTTTCTGGGTTTTCGCCTCCTTCCGTATGTGAATTATTTACTGTATACTCTATGTTGAAATAATTGTTACATATATCATTGATATATACATTGTGTTTCATATTGTACTGTTGAGAAGGAAATAAATGTTAATAAATACAAATACAAATAACAAAACAGTTGGATCAAATGCTACTCTACGAAAGATACACCATTGGTAGTCCATGGCATCTCATATTCAAAGCAAAAAATACAAGAACTGGATTTTACATGAAGCCTTTATATGGCATTGAAGGGAGTGGGTATCTTTGTTTCAGATTCTGAACAAAAACCTGTTTTTAGCTCATGCTGCAATGATAATTGTAAACCTTTAGGTCAGTCAGGAATCCTGTGAATTTTTCAAGCCGATCGCCCGTCTGATTATCAAGGTGTTTATGAGTTGAAATCGGAATCTCAAAAACCGTTTTCCTAACGGTTGTTAAAACACTATATTAAGGTAAATGGGTATGGTTAAACCGGACAGTCAAAGGTTTTTACTTTTTTGAGGCACTTCATGATCAGTTTGAAGGGTAATTTTTTGTAGGTCTTCATTATTACACCATATCACAGACTGTGATAACACGTAGGGCCATGCATCTCAGATTTAACATTGTTAAAGCTGATACTCTAAGCAAATAAATGCCCCTTAATTTGGTACCTACGGCAAGCATATGTTATTTATAAGTTTTTTAATTACATAGTATATCACAACAAATTCTGGCTACTCGAAATCCTTAATTGAAATTGAAACTGACCCTTTATAAATGCAAAAACTAAAATTTTCAACAATTACTAACAAGGGACGCACTTAAACAATTACCCATTGCGGGAAGTGGCATACAGAAATGTAAACACAAAAGCTGCAAAGCTTGTCCTTCCATAAAAACAAGACTAATCACATTGCCTTAAAAACACCAGATCGAGGCGTTTAAAATGTCCTTCCTACTTACATTTACTTCTCTGAATTTACTTTAATGTATATATTATCTGCCATGGCAGGGTATATTGGTGAAACGAGAGATACCCCCGACACAGACTTACGGTTCACAATACGCCAGTTACAATCACATCGGTTCATGCGCTGAATCTCCCTCACTCACTTTCTCCTCTAATTGAATATCTTATTTTATCTTCTAATTTACAGATTAGTGATGTACAATAATGCAGATTACCTTCACTCTTGCACCTTAAATCTTAATCCTAAGAAGAAGAGAGGAAAACCCAGGACATTCGAAGTCGTAAAATCAACCGTTAATCCATAAGACAGCTTAATAACCCTGGTACCCATTTGGATACAACGGTGTAACCATTTACTTGCGTATACATACACACCTATATAAAACCATGAGAGGTTCACTTCACCCGACGATAATATGATCAATTGAAAGCGCTTGTGAAGTTAAAACCAAGCTTCTTGTGTCTATATATATTTTATATTTATGTCTTCTTTTCCAAAATCATATAAACATATAGAACTAAGAGCAAGCTAAATTGTTGCCAAATACTAATCGCCTATATTTAATTCAATTCAATTCAATTCGTTTTGTTAAACCATTTAAAATTTAAAAAACAGTATACAAATCATGCGTGTGTCAACATTAATGATACAGTGTAAATGGTCAGGGTGCCCCTAAAAGCCAAGGCTTGATTCATGGGGCCCTCAATACATACAGAAATATACATAGAGTAAACACGAGATACAAAACAAACTTAGTTTATACAAAATAAAAAAAAACATTAAGCACCGTTAATCCATACGTCATCTCATAATCCTGGTACCTGTTTGAATACAACTGTGTGACCATTTACTCGTGTATACATACACATGTGTGACTGTGCGGGATCATACGAAGAACTTCTAGTACTGAGTTAAAATGCAAATATTACTAAAAAGATCAACGTGAAATATAAAGTTACTGATGTAGATTGACCTCTAAGTCGAACATGCTTGGCCTTGTTCTGATGCAGGTTTGGTCGCATGGTACTTCAGAAACTTTAAGAATCCGCGACGCCCTTGCTGTATGTGAAAATGCAAACGAGATTGGGATTTTAGATTATCAAATACAAAATGGGAGGAAAATATGGTAATGTAACAGGTTTGTTGGCTCAGTTACTAAACAAACGAGTTAGCGTTCTCTAACAAACAGCACATTGTAAAGTATTAATATATACACTTAACAACTAAATTATGTATACCATTACCAATTTTGTTACTTTAACAAATTGATTTCTCCCGATTCATGTTTCTTGAGAACGTTACCTTTTATTGTAAAGCCTTGTTTTGATATGCAGCGTAAACCACAGCGGTTTTCTTTTTATAATGACGTAAAATATAATATGCTTCACATAATTGTATGTAAATTTCATATAATATAATTTCATATAAATATAAACAAATATAAAATAAGAAAAAGGAACTTTCTGACCATGAATCATATATAAGCAAATAAACATAACAATTAATATGGAGGAAAAAAAAAAGATAAATTGTCAAAGTATCATAACTCATCAAACTATAGAAA